>JAYJME010001816.1:0-15227 GCA_036873775.1 Costaria costata
GGAAACGCCTTCGAAGGTGACGAAAAACATTGTTCTTGATTCGTTTCCCATAAGAGTTGGCCTATAACAATATTGTTTTGAAAATGTACATGACGGAAATCGACTCCTCCACCCGTTTCCGTTCTAGAACTTGTTCTATTATTAGTTTTTGCTTCCTATCGACGAAAAATTCCAAGTACCACAGAATTGTACCCTCGACGTCCGAAGGCGTCACAGGTCGTGCATTCGTACAGGTCGCAGGGTCACAGCGCAAGCTCAACTGTGGCTGCTGGGGAGCAAAACTGCGGAGGTTTCCTAGAGATTTTTACGATTTTTGTTTATAGGGGACTGGGGGCGTAGCGTAATTTCGCCGACCCAGTCTCATTACTTACCGTCAAAACGGCTCGCCGTAAGGACGTAATTACGTAATCCGACATCATTGACCATGACCATATGTACGTACCGGTACTATACAAGGGCAGAATTGACTTTGATTTTCAGCAGTGGTCAGCACCGGCCCTCACGTAAAAACGTACTGGTATCTGGTAAGAAGAATCAGGAAGATTGGCCCATATGCTAGATTTCAGCTTTCAGGTTTCAGAAACGGCGTGTTCCAAAAGTATTTGTACAAACGACTCTCGAATTTCTTATAGAAGTATCCCCGGAAAAGTTACCGGAAATGGTAAGCAAAGTTTCTTGTGGGGGTTCTTTCTTACCAGAGAGCCGGCAATGTAACGTTATAACGTCACACAGAGTAGTGGGGCCTATTTAAGGCGGTATAGTAAGAAAGGGATTTTGGCCGCCCTATATCGAGAGGCCGCCTTATTGGCGTAGGCGGTTGTATTCAGAGTTACCGTCGTGCCAATCGATTGTAACCGCCTTATACCGGGTGACCGCTTTACAAAGGCCCCATGACTGCTGTAACTGTTTTGGAACTTTCAGAGGGCTCACAGAAACCGACGGAAAAACTGCCAGACAAACGCCAGAAACACTACTAGGTATGTAAGAAAAACCGACAGAAAAATCTGTCAGAAATGCTCGGAGAAAAAACGGGAAAACGCTGAAAAAAATGTATTAAGACACAAAATCGCCGTAAAAACTGGCAGAAAAGCTGAAATCTATTACAAACGTATTGGCCTCACGAACTAACGAGGGCTGCCTGCTGGGTACGTAGGGCTGCGAGTAGGCTGGGCTTCACGGCTAGCTTTCAGTTACAGTGGGGGGCTCCCAATAGTGCCGGTCGAACAATGCCACCGCTCTCACTAGTGCCGGTGAAATCGCTTGGCAAGGTTGGAGCTTTCTTGTGAGTACTCTCTCTTATAAAACCCTACTCCCATTAGTGCCGGTGAGGTGAATAGTGCCGGTGTATTGGGCTGGCACATTCCGGCCCTATTAGGAGCCCCCCCACTGCTGTATTATATTGATGGGTGACAAAGCAGGCCACCTACCTGACTTATTACAACTTATCAATAACACACACACATCGAGCCACAAACGCACCGGCCAGATATACACAAAGACGCACAGCTCCGCAAAGTATCGCACGCAACTGACTGCTGTAATCCTTAGCCAACTAATAACTACCACTATGTCCGGAAATATAAGCACCTTATTGGTATTAAAATTAAACTACAACGTTCCTTATATTTCTGGACAGACTGGTAGTCGGCAGCTTACAGTCAGTACTATTAATAGTAAACGGGACAATGATGATCTGCGTATTGGGTCTCCGGAAGGACGAGCGCCGAAATTACATTACCTACGATCATCACTCATCACATGACTACATCATCGGCCACCTGCGCGATAGACTGCACCTGGTAATGCTTTAACCCCTTCATAGCCGGAAACGTTTTTTGGGGACAAAACTACTTGGAAATAGTGTGGGATACTTTTTTGGGGTAGTAAAAGGGTTAATATTAAAATTCGGGCTGTTGTACTAAAATATCTACAAATACATGAACACGGGATGCCCAACTTGTTGCTGCAGCGCCACGTCATAGTATACTAGTTTTAGTGTGGGAGCTCCGAATGGTGCGTCTGACGGCGCCGAAAACTGAAAACTGCCGTGTCCTGACATATTTGGATGGTGACTCTAATACAGAGTAGTGCCGGTTTCCCGCTATAGTGCCTGTGGAATTGCTTGAAACAGATGGGAACAACCAGCAGTGGCAGTATGCGAATAGTGCCGGTTGCCGCTATAGTGCCGGTATTTCGGGTACTACAGCGACATACCGGCACTATCGAGGGACCACTATTGCGGTACATGCTGGTACCAAACCTATACAGCAAGGGTCCCAAGTACCAATTACATTACATCGCAAATTTCAAATAACACGCAACAGTCAGGTAGTTTGGGAGGAGGGGGGACTCCATATAAAATGTTGATCAGCCTGGGAGGGTGCAAACTACAGTAGATATGTTACCCGCCGAGTACCCGTGGCCAACGGGTACCCGTCAGTTTTGGAGGGGAAATACCGGGGCGCCCTCAGGTATTTGAGCCCAGGGTACCTGAGTACCCTCGTACCCGACATTTTACCCTGGGAGGGATGGCAACTTACCATCCGAAAATCACGTTCCCTGTGCAGTACCAGGTATATATCTATTTCATTTTTTTGGGGGCACGTTCAAACTTGGCGTCGGGTCGATGAAGCTTTGGGAAATCTTGTCTTCGGCCTACGTCGAGAGGTACTTCCCCTTCTTGCAGTCCCCTTTCCTGCCGGACTGTTGCTGTTGCGTACCAGGTACCTGGTACATCGACGCTATTAATAGTGGGGGTATCTCGTGTGATGTGGGTGGGAGATATAATAATTCCGAGAAGAGTTTCCTGGAGATTTTGCAAGAAATACTGCCCAGGGGACGAGATACAGGCGATGACAAGTTTCTTGAGTTTCCACCATTCGGGTTTCCAGGATGAAATATCGGGCAAAATAACCGGATACCCCGGGCCCAAATACCCGGCGGGTATTAAGTACCCGTACCCGTGACGCGTATTGGCAGGCCGGGTAGTACTCGCAAACGCAGCACAACACTAATAGCAACCAGTACAATGTTTAATGTGAAGGACACGCATTTGCAGCGGTCCCCCTATAGTGCCGGTCTGTGCCAGCCGGAAATACCGGCACTATAAATAGCGGCAACCGGCACTACTCGCATACTGCCACTATAATACTCGTTGTTCCCATCTGTGCCAAGCGATTTCACAGGCACTATAGCGGGCAATCGGCACTACCGGTACTCCGCACTCCGCACACTGCCACTAATGGTCGTTCCCGTTTGTGCCAAGCCAATACACCGGTATACTGCTGTTGTAGAAGCCAGCTGCTTGCTAGCGAGAATACTGGGTCCCCTCGGTACAGTATACAGTACGCGACAGCAGTTAAGAAACTACTGTTAGGGCTAAGGCTCGCGGCTTATTGCGATCTCAATGTTGAGCGTAGGCTCTTAACGGCGTTTGTATAGGATTTAGAGTAGTGTTCCTCGCTGAGCACAAATGCTTAGCTGTAAATTCTTATTTTTCGATAAAACGCAGCCTGAAATTCTTAACTACCAAATTCTTAACACATGTCGCGTACTGTACTGTTGCGGCGAAGCCGCAATCCGGCGGCTTCACCGCCGCTTGCGGCTTCGCAGCGAGCCATATGGCCCCCACCCGGTGATGGGTGCCCGCCGTAGGCGATTTGCGCGGTCGCTTTCGCTGCACTGCCCATGACATTCCGAGGCAAACATGGGTCAGAGTTGGCATGATATGTAGCGGGAGACAAGAACTCGCCCATCGTGCTCAAAGTGCCCGTCTCTCCCTCTCTCCTCCCTCTCTTGTTTACGTACGTACCAGGTACCCATTTCTTCATGTGTGAGGTTTTCCGTTCTATGGGTGGCGTTTTGTGGAACGTACCAGTATACTTGGTATACTGTTCAACTGCTGTAGTACCGGTTCTCTCAGCCAGTGTAAGCAAAAACTTGTACCAGGTGAGTACACTTGTACAGGCAGTATTATACAGTACCCAGCTGTGCTAACAACCCATTACATCTGATACGATGGCGTGCTCACGAGCTTATGCTACCTATGGTAGACGGCGTTGATACAGCAACAAGAGCGCAGTTTTCGTGTACCAGGCAGTACCTGGTAATACTCGAATACCAGAATACCCAGGTATCGTACAACTTCGTCGCTACAAGCTCTACCCATGGGGATCATACTGCTGCTGTACGGTACCCAGTACGAGGCATGTAATAATAAACCAGGAATCGTACTATTAATATTAATAAAGTACCAGTGTGAGTTCTTAACAAGTGCCAGGTAGCAGACTAAAAGAGAACAAATACACGGGGTATCAAGGCGCTTGCCCTCAAGGGGGTATGAGGCATGTGCTTCACAGCGACTGCTATTATTGTTGACTGCTATTTGATGGATGCACCCCAAGCTAGCGAGATAATGACGGAGACTAGACCGGTAGTCTCTCGTCTTCACGAATCTGCGTGTTTGTGTTCTTTGTGGCTTTGTGGCGACAGAAACAACGAAAGCTCTCATGATTATTTAGACGATCATACGTATCCTGGTATCACATAGACTTCGTATCCAGTACGCTTGGCATTCACTGCATTGGCCAATCTCCATATATGATATTTGCGATGTACTGCTGTACGAGTATTTCGAACCTCTTATCTTGTAGTTTGTGACCGCAGAGCTGGAGAATCGGCACGCACACCGGGTGTGCTTATGTCCAAGAGTATCGTACGTGGCAAGAACACACAAGACAGCAGCAGCAGCAGTGTCGATCATCAGCACTGACAGCACGGCGCAATTTATTTAGGTCAACGGATAATTCTTGCTCTTTGTTTTTCGTTTTTTGTGTTGTTTTTCGCGTGCGAAAAAATATATAAGCAGAGTCTTGGGGACAACACAAAACACAAGCCAAGCGAACGACAGGCGGGGAGACCATCCACCGAAGCAGTCCCCCGCAATAATGATCTCGCATTGAGTCGCGCGTGGGTTGAAGGGGGGTGGTCAAGGGGAAGTGGTGGGGGGGGAGGGGGGGGCTGGTTCGGGAGGAGCTGAGCTGCGTGCTTGCTATGCTATGCTCTGCTGCGCTGCTATGAGAGAGGTTGCTGCATCAGAAAAATACGAGAAAAAATATATATGAACGTGAAAACAAAAGACAAAAAATACTCACCGTCATCCTCGCTGAAGGTGAACGTAAGGGGCTCCTCGGAGAATTCTTCGTCGACCTCGATCTGGACCTTGCAAGGCTTCCCCCCGCTCTTCTCCAGCACGGTCCCCGGCACCCAGGCCTCCTCCCCCTCCTTGTCCTTCACCCACACAGCAGCACCGACCTCCATCGTTCAAGAGGTCGAGTCAAAATTGCGGATGTGGGCTGTGCCTTGTTCGTTGGTCTTCCGTACTTCCTTCCTTGCTGTGATCGGCTCTCACGATGATTCTAATTCTGCGAGCCCCGCAACTTGCCGGGTTCGTTCCCCCGGCGGGACGAGCCTCCGCGAGGTCCGGCTCCGCGCGTGGAAAGGGTTGCCGCCGTTGCCTGCCCCAGAACCGCCAGAGCAGCGTCTCTTCCTGTGGCGAGCTGTTCGAGGGTTCGAGCGCTCGGCGCACTTGGTTTTGTTTGGTTGTTTGTTGTGGTGATTTTCACGATTTTCGCGTACTACAGAATATTTCTTTCCCCCGCCATACTACCGCTAATGACATATTATGAACTCCATGAGAGGCAAATCAAAATCCATCATGAACCAATGCTGTTCACCGAAGCACCTGTCTGCTGGAGACAGCCAGTCTCACACCCGCCACCGAGGTACCGAGGTGGATTATCCGCTTCAACTTTCGTGCCCGATGACCGTGAAAAATCTGCAGCAGCCGCCACCGCCGCGGCCGAAGAAGAAGCGACGCCGCTTTTGGCTAGGCTTCGTCACCCCGACAACATCAACATGCGGCAGGAATTGGAGCCTGGGAATGCTGACAACTCTGGCCACGAGCAACGGCTTCGTGGTGCGAGAACCGTTCCCACGGCTCCCTACTCCGAGGCCGGATGCCGAGCGGAGGGGGGCTGTGGGGGTGCGCGTTTTGAGGCCTGTCTCTCTGCGGCCGGCACGCGTCGCTTCTGCCACGGTGCGAGCGGCGAGACTGTTGGATTCGGAAGGTCGAGTTGCGATAGCCGATACCAGGCGGGCACGGAATAGGTGAGGTTGCTGCTGTTGCTAGGGATCTGTCGAGGCGATATGCAACCCCAATATTCCTTGAGGTCATGGACCACAGCAGTGTGCCTGCGGCGAGGGATGTGTGGGATTTGCCTCACGGTACTGCCTTATTCTTGTGCGCCCAATCGAGTTTCTATTGCCTTGTGCACAGTTGAACCGTTGTTTGAAAAGGTGAAGGCTTTCTTCGCAAGCCGAAGGCTACCCAAAGGCATGGGGTACTCTGTATCACCTGGCAAAGAGCGACGCAAATATGCGAGGACATCACTTTCACCCCTTGACATACGCTGCTGTCTAATTAAATGCCTTGTCAGACAGCCTTGACAGCCAAAAACCGGGGACATCAAGTAAAAAATCCCGTTTTAGCGAAACGCCTGACCGTATTGTTGATTTTGAAATTGATGTACTGCTGTCTGAGAGGAAAGTGGACTAAAAATGTTACGTAACAAATGCTACCGACGAATCTAGCCTTCTAAACTCGATTTCCCCACATTCCCCTTCACTCGTAAGGGCCTGTCTTAACCCCTTCAGAGCCGGAAACGGTTTTTGGGGACAAAAACACTTGGAACTAGTGTTGGATGTTTTTTTGGGGTAGTAAAACGGTTAACGAGGAACTTTAAAATTTGGAACTGAATAATATTTTTCGAAATTGAATTGAAATTCGTGAACAATACTGCCTTGGGTCCTATCGAGAAATGGCGTACGTCTACGAGTCCTGTATCGTGTTCTAAAATTCGAATAACGCACAAGGTCTAGAAACTCCTGCTTACAACCAACGAGGCGAGCGGCGGCACGCGTCCTCCCCGGAGCGCCGCGGCTACCGGTAGATTTTTTTGCTGGCACCGGCTAGGAGGCTATCGCTCTTGGGATCTCTTGGGTGGGGTGGCGCAACCCCAAAGCCCCACGCGGGCAGCAGCGACAGGGATACAGCGATCGAACTTCTGAGCGAAGTCGTAACCTGGTTGGTGCTCGTGTGGTTTGGGAGGCAACGAGGGATGAAAAACTGGGTTTGCGGCGGCCTTGTATTTTTTTGAGGCGCCGCGGGCGGTCTACTCTGTGCTAGAGGCCGTCGGACCTCGCGCTGCGGCTGCTCCGGTGGCCATGCCTCTCGAGATTGATGGATCTCGCCTCTGACGCAGTCGACGACACGACACAAGTTTGCTTGGATAGCTTCAGTTTCATGGAACATGCCACGTCGAGTTGGACAACTCCCCAAATTGCGTTTAGAAATTGAAGGGAAGGGCAAAAGAAGTCCCAAAAGACTTCTTGACTTCTTGTTGAACTTGATTTTTTCGAATTTGCCTTGGAAATGCCTGCTTGGTGATTCACTTTTCGACCAATCATATGCAAATTATTATTTTTTTACATATTTTATTCAATTCCAATTTTTTTAGTTCCTGGTTAACCCTTTTAGCACTGCGAAAACTGTCCCACAGTATTTCCAAGAAGTTTTGTCCCCAAAAACCGTTTCCGGCTCTAAAGGGGTTAAGACTGGCCCTAAACCTGACATACATCCAGTAGGCCTTACAATCTGGTCGCAGGGATCTTGGAGGGTAACTTTTACTCGCTCTTATTGGCCGAAGACTTTTTTGCATCAATTTCTCGGATTTTTTTTTTGTATAGGTGATCGCGGCGCAGCCACGTTCCAATTTGAGTTTTGGCCCGTTTTGGGTGCGGGTTCGGGTCATGGTTAGGGTTAGGGTTAGGGTTAATGGGCTGGGTTGGGTCTACGCCCCTACCTTGGTCCCACCAGCAGGGGCTGCTTCTTATCCCGTCTCATCCCTGTTGTGGTGAACAGCCTACCCCCCTAAAGATCCCTGCCACCACATTGTAAGGCGAGCTCCATACATCATCTTTGGATTATGTCAGGAACCCCGATGATTATCCAATTCCCAGTGTTGGAGTCAGTATGCAATGATCGCATTGCTCTCATCGTTCCTTCCGGGTGTTTTCTAAGTGAATGGGTTTTACAGATTCTTGAATATGAGATATTTCAATTCTCTTTTTTATGAAATGGGGACGAGGGGAATCGAACCACGGACCTCATCGCTCAAAATCTCACACCCTGCCGGCGACGCCATTGAGAGGAAAGTAGACTAAAAAGGTTACATAACAAATGCTACCGACGAATCTAGCCTTCTAAACTCGATTTCCCCACATGTCGAGTATGTTTTTCTTTTTTTCGATATTTTATATTTTGGTAAAAAAGAAAACAAAAAACAACCGTCAGCTGTGAGTTCTCCCGATCGGTCGGTTTGTCGATACGTACGTACTCAACTTTGCAAGCTGCGTACTCCGATCGCGCGTCTCCTACGTTCCTCGCTGAGGATTTTACTATTTTTCTCCGTTCAGGTCTGTAGAACATCGATGAGATATTGAAAACAACAACTTGCAAAACGTGCAACGAGCAACGAGCGGCACCAAAAAATGAAAAATCTACTCGTACGAAGTACGAATACTTACAATAGGGTTTTCCACACAGATAGCAATGTTTTCTGCCAGTGGGGATTGGGGACATGTGTCTTGACAGATGGATTTTGGATTTGCCTTCACAGACAGAAAGCTTGACATTGACAGATGGCATATTTTGCCAGTAGGCTTGTTTGTTGTTGTTGTTCTCACATTAACTCATCGCTAAAATCAAGTCCGTGGTCACAGGACAGGCTCCAATAACTCTGGAGTGGAAGAATAATGCCTCTTAGAGAAAGATAGAAATACAGACAGGAATAATACGCATACGAAGTAACTCAAGCAAATCGTAGCGTACGTACATACCTGGTACTAGATACATACTTCGTACCAGTACGTTATAAGTGTGTGGGGGGGTAACATTATTAATGAACGGCTAAGTGCGAATTAATTATTACCGGCAGCTTGTTTTAGGAGAGACGATATATGGAAGGGCACAGGAGGTGTGGGCATTATTCATCGTGCGCGATGAACGAGTGCGGTTTTGGCCAGTTTTGGCCCCTTTTGGCTGCTGGTCGGGATCGGGGTCAGGGTTAGGGTTAGGGTTCTAGGGGTTTAGTTGCGGGTCTACACCCGTACCTTGATTCCACCAGGAAGGGCTTTTCGTAGCAGGAAAAAACAGTGCAATCCGTGAACAGCCCACCCCCCCAAACATATTTGCTAACAGATTGCAATAGGAGCTCCGACGAACAGCGCCAACAAAAAAAATACGAGTTGCTCGTCAGCCAGCAGGCAGGCTGATGATGGGTTCCATCGCTCATAATAAGCAGGTGGCATCGGCGTTCCAACTTACCTGTGGCAGTCGGGTTTGGTGGTGCCGCTTTCGCAAGCAGTTTTGCACTGAATTACCGAAGAGGCTGTCCTCGCGGAACGTTTCGGTTGCGGTGCAGAGGGCGCTACAAGTAGTGGATACAGCTGCAGCAGTATTATTATTTGCATTATTAATACTTCAGCGTATGAATACACTCACCACAAAAAGCTGCAGCGTGAGCTTTGCAGCTCTCTACTATAACGAGGGACCATAGTAAATAGGACCAAATATTGTTAGCGAAAATAGGAAAATATATAGGATTTGGTGTCTACAGTCGGTTTTATTGAGTCTACAGTAGGTCCTATTAACTATGGACCAAACATTGTTAGCAAAACTAGGGAAATCTATAGGTTTTGGTGTCTATTGTAGGTCATATTGTGTCTACAGTAGGTCCTATTAACTATGGTCCCCCGTAATATTAATACCAGTATGATACACTGGTGTATATATAATATATATATATATATATATATATATATATATTATATATATACACTAAGTATGTGGCAGTTTTGGATCCACAGCTACGGTACCAAATGCATTAATTGTGGATACTACAGTAGTACAGTATGTTTACATTAATACTTCGAGGTATGAATATATTCATCTCAAAAGCTGGAGCGTGGGCTTTGCAGCTCTCTACTTCGAGACGCTGGCATATATACAGATATGATGTTGCAGTCTTAGATCCACAGCGTTATTAGTACATGCCGTTACCTGCCATTGTAGCTGTAGTTCATTACATTTGGTCATTCCTTGGCGGTTAGTTGGTGATGGCGTACTCTCCGTGAAGGTCTCGAAGACGGGGAAGGCCTATTGAACACAACTTGCGCTTCAGAGATACACTTTAATAATGACATGCTACAACGCGTCGACCTGTTCACCATGTACTGCAGCAGCACAGCAGCACCATCCGTACAGCAGCAGTGGGCGCGTTACAATTAAAACGGGAAAAAAGTAAGAATACAAAAAACCCATATAATATGAAAAGTAAAAAATATATATTTGGCAAACTAAAACCCACACAATAAAAAAGCAAACAAACAAAAAACTCGGCCGGCGGTGGGGCTCGAAGCGGTGGTCTCATGGCTGAAATTACTATCTTCACTGGGAATGTTTTTGAGCGTTCGGCGTTGAACCTCATGCTGCCCGTTAGAGGATGGCAAACATAACAACAAGATGCAACATCTACAGTAGTACAGACCTACACGACAAATCCGTGTATGAGCCACTTTCACTTGAAGGCGCATTGCGATAGGCCAACATAAATAACCGTTACACACTCAGCGGAGATGCATGGGCGAGCGCGGGGTGTCGGCCGTTACGTTTTGATGTATATCCTTCGTGCCATCGAAGGGGCGCTAGGCCCCCCACTATAGAAAGCTGCGTGGTCACAAGGCTCCTGTTCCAGTTGGCGCATCAGCAAGCGCGCAGACAAAACATACACGGATGTATTATTACGGGGGACCATAGTTAATAGGACCAAATATTGTTAGCAAGAATAGGAAAATATATAGGTTTTGGTGTCTACAGTAGGTCCTATTGTGTCTACAGTAGGTCCTACTAATTATGGTCCCCCGTAATAGTACAGTACCGCCAAAACCGGTCGGTTCCGTTGGTGGTGTCGGTCGCGATCGCAAAAAACAAACGAAACGGCATAATAGTACAAGTACCTCAAGGGAATGCCTGCCATGGACAACGTTAGACATCAACGCCGTCAAATGGCACGCCTCTCCCTGCGACCAGAAACCGCGGATTTTGATGCCCACGGCACAGCAGCAACAGCAAGAGAGCTCTAATACCCCCGCCAGGGCTAGGTACTTACTACTCTCACAGCATTTCCCACGGTGTTCAGGCATCGTCCAAGCCCATGCACGCACGTTTTCGCTGTGAATTATTGCTATGAAAAAACCCGTCCGATGACATACTACGCCATGCCCTGCTGGCACCAGGAAACTCGCATTTTGATGCCCTCAGCAACAATAGTACGGCTGCGGCAATATAGATCGCAGACAAGGCCGGGCACTACAGTACTACCCTGTAGCCCCCAAGGTTATTCTTGCGTCGGTCAGGCATCGCTCAGGCCCATACGTGCACGTGTTGGCTGTAACTATACTGGAGTGACTGCTGTAGTTGTCATCTTACGAGCCTATCTTCACCGTCAAGATTCGAGATCATTAGGCTTGCCTCCCGATTGTCCAACAACTGTCTGTGCACTCACGACAAAACGCGGGCCGCTGTTTCACGAGCAAGCCCGCCCCACCACCGGTGTGACACAAAATCGGTATTCTCAATCAGCTCTCGCACGCCGGCTGCAAAGCCCGCGCCGCACGCCGATGCCTCTCTTTCCCCCCTTCTCACCTGTAGCTTCGTTGTACCATGCGAACAGTACGACGGGTAGCGAGTGATAGAACGAGATCGATGATCTTTCAAATCAGCTATAAAGCTCGAACGCTTGTGAGATCCGAGCAGCTTTTTGAAAAGCAATTCGTACGGTAGTCTTGCAAGTAGCGTCTCGCGAGCTATGCGATGCCTGGGCGACCCTCACGAGACACCGGGCAGACATCATGCTCCAGCAGATTCCGATTGTAAAAAAAATCCAACCCAGGACACACACAGCCAGCCGTCTCCGGTTTGCAACGGTTTCCGTTTTTCCGCCCGAAACCGACCGGCCCCGGCTCCCTTTTATACGCGCGATCATGTGTAATGGAAACCCCTAACGTCTAAAGCGATGGTACGAAAACACGAAAACACTTGCTGTGCGTGCTGCTTTGCTGTGCCAGTGTGCTGTGTATCAGCTGTGTGGCAGTGGCACTTTTACCGTTAGCAGTCACTGCTGTAGCCTTGCCTCGTTCGGCTAACGATCGACGTTTGAGTGAGATAGGGAGGCAGCAAGAATGGTTCTCAAGCCGCAGGCGCTTCGGAATTGGAAAATCTTCACTGGGTTGGCCACTGGAGCGACTGCATTCCACACCGTGTTTCGCGTGGACTACGGACCTCACGACCACTGCTTCACCGGGGTGAGCCGATGTCCTTGTTCCCTGTCGCAGCTGCCCTATATATATGTCCCTGCAGCAGCCTCTTATAATCGGGGGCTGCGTCTTCGGCCGGGTTCTTCCGTCTGCTCATATCATATTTGCGGATGTTGTCGGAGAAGTGACAAAATGCGAGGGTGTGATGACGACCTCAGTCGCGATTTCCTCGAGCAAACAATCGCTCGCACCTCTGGCACGAGCACCAGCATACTATCAGAATCACGGTTCCGTTGCTTTCGGTCTGTCGTTATGCTGATCGGGGCTGTTTTCCCACACTCCTCTTCCCAGAAGTAAGAGGTTACTGGAGACGCTCAGCAGCAGTAGCCTTCGCCCCAGCACCGCCACGCGACACAGGACTACAACCACTGCACCTCCCGTCTCCCCTACTCCAAACCCTAAAACGTCAAATCCCACAAATCGTCAAAACCTTGGCCCCTCCTCCTGGGTAGTGGTAGCTGCCGTGTAGGCCTCCAGGCTCGGAAAAGACGAGGCCGCGGCGAAATCGATGTTTAACGATTTGTGGGATTTGACGTTTTAGGGTTTGAAGTAGGGGAGACGGGGGAGGTGCAGTGGTTGTAGTCCTGCGTCGCGTGGCGGTGCTGGGGTCAAGGCTACTGTTGAGCGTCTCAAAGAACCTCTTACTTCTCCGACCTCTATTTGTAGAAGAAGGCTTGAAGACCACTGAGCTCGAGGGGCCGCTCCAACTGTCTCGAAATGAGGCCTTACCTCTGGACCGGGTTGGGGGACAATTCGAGAACGGTCCCCAACTCGTTCCTGGATAATATGCGTGGTGCCAAGCATCGAAGAACTTGTCGATCCGCTTCAAAGTTCTGAAAGAGGAGGGAGAGTACACGGTACTGTACCTTGTGGTACGAAGCAGCAGAGCAATTTCTGTCTGCAGCCTGCAGCCTTGATGCACGCCAGCGGCCTGCAGACGGCTCTGTAACGCAGTAAAGCGTTATCCTCCCCGTCTACAAGTACCTGGTAGTTTAGTCTAGAGCTCAACCCACGACCAAGCCACACAGTACGTATGATGTCATATGATGGGGAAAGTATTCAGTACCAGTACGTATCATCAACGTACCCTGTGTGTGCTGTAGAGGTGTACCCCGGCGAGTACCCGTCACAAACGGGTACTCGGATAATTCTGAAAGTAAAACCCGAACCCGTCGCGGGTAACCCGGGTTTTCAGACGAAATCAAACGGGTCCAACGAGTACTCGGGTAAACCCGGGTACCCGAGCAACCCGTTTTCGTTTACGGCCACCAAGGGGTGCCACACGTGCGTACTACGATTTCATGTCGAAACGATAACTACAACCATCAAACAACGGTAACAGAGCGCCGGGTATTCGATAATTATTGCGCCTGAAATGCCGTTACGTAGTCGTACGCTTATACCCATACCCTACACCCCATGCCCCTGAACTGAGCACATTCAGGTAGCGAAAGACAGATTGACAGTATGTGCGCCATACAGTACTAAGCGTAGGTGGCGTTCCAAGGTCTCCATGTCGGGCAGGTATTAACAAATGTCATGGCTCGAGGAAAATAAATGAATGCCTGCCTAAACATCGGGAGTAAACTGAAAGGATATCGAAAAGTGACATCGAAGATATATCAACAAAACGAGCACCGTGTTTGAAAAATAACAAGCAGTGGAAACTCTCTTGGAAAACCGTGCAACAGGCCATGAACACACGGAATATATTCAGCTCTGAGAACATTGATACCCGTGGGCTCCCCGTTTTCTGTCGCTTTGAAAGGTTTGCAGAGATATTGTGAGGGGGGACATGCCAAACGTACGGGTACCCGGGTACTCGAACCCGCCGAGTACCCGGATTTTGGCCACCCCCAAAAACCGCGGATTTCAAGTCAAACCCGAACCCGCCACGGGTTTTGCCCATCCGGGTTGTACCCGCCGGGTATCCGGGTTTCGGTCATTCGAGGTACACCTCTATTCCACAGCACCTGGGCGGCGGTAGCAGCAAGACATAAATCCGCTACAGGAATGAGACTGGAATTAAAAAATTAGGGAAGGTTAGGGTTGCGTTCTACACGAACTTCAAACGGGTGTAAAACATGCTATTTCTCAATACGTTCTCCCCCCAGGACGTTTTTCGCTTTTTTTTCTCATTTTTACTGACAGTTATCTCCCGCTTCCTGGACCGCCCTCATGTATTGTAGCTCGCCAGGGCAGAGAAGGGTGGGTGGGCGCCGTCATATTCGAAGCACTGAGAGCTATGTGTTACCTTCCACTGTACCGGGCCGAAGACGCGGTTGGTGCATCGCCTGATGACCACGACTCGCTGCATCTGGTCCATCTTGGCCTCCATCAGACCCGCCTGGATGGCGCGAAGAACCCAATCCTCCACCTCGTCGTCCCCCTCGACTTGCAGAGTTTCCGCCACGACCTGTGCGTTTTTCGTCCGCATATAGGTGAGAGGGCGATCACGGTCAGGGGAGAAGCAATACGTGTCGCCAAAAAGACGAAACCGAACCGAAGCATGCAACGACAGGGGGTGCACCGAAAAAAAAATGAGGCTCGACACTTGAGGAAACCTCCGTACTGCTGTATGTAGGGCTGGGCACTGGCACAGTATGTACTGGCAGTAGTAATCTACTGGCATTAGTAATCTACTGGTTGATCCGGCCACTACGTTCGCCAGTAGTTTTAATTTTAAGCACATCCAAGAAACACGCCATAAAATCGTACGGAAACCCTCCAAA
>JAYJME010001817.1:0-15224 GCA_036873775.1 Costaria costata
GAGGATCCTCAGAAAACACATGGTGCACCTCTATCGTAGCATGGGCCCTGCTGGCTCCGACGCGCTGGCCCCGACACCACCTGCTGACGCCTTTCACGCGAGGAGTTTAGTTATTGTGTTTCCCGTCCCGAAAGACTTACTATGCACCTCCTGCGCCTCAGGCTACGACAACACAGCGTGCCGCACTAACCACAGCAGCAGCGCGGTGCCCCCCTGGCTGTCGCAGAGCAAGGGAAATTCAAGCAATACGGCTATTTTACGCGTTGCTATCACTCGTTTGAAATAATCCCGCCAATACGTGCCTGGGAGTGTCAAAATGACATAATACCAATGACCCCATCTTGCTGTAACTCCCCTCACTATCAGACCGTCTGCTGCCTGGGGAGGTGCGCTAAATGTACTGAATTTGATATGTAGGGTTGTTTTAACCCCCCATCGATATCACCCCCCCCCCGAGAAACAACACGAGATTAATCATGCCCTTTATCACAGGGGTTCGTAAGATACCACCTGACCATGTGCAGGAAACCACGGCGGGTGATAAAACTGCAAAAACCAAATAGTGATTACCCGGGGTGGTTTGTCAGGCCTAATACGGTCGGCCATGGGGTTACTGATCGGCTCAAGCGCCTTTTACCAACAGCCTCCCTGGCGGTATTTATGGTTGATCAGCGAGAAACCGAAGTACATGTAGACTCGTGCTACGGTGGGGAGGGGGGTTTACCCTTTTCAAAATATGTGTTTTTGGGGTTTCTTTGGCGCAGCCTAACAAAACAATTTCAATGTGTTACCCGTACATATCGCGAGATCAAAAAGCATAAAAACCTGTTTTAGGACTGCCAAAAAAAACGGCAGTCAATCTTCCGAGTGACCTTGACCGGCGGCAAGAAAAGGACCTGACGTTGGCCCCCTTACCCCTGTAGGCAAACCCCTACCGTGACATGAATCACGAACATGACCCGTGCTCTGGCGTCAGAGCCGTACTACGGTTGGCGTTGCACTTCAGGGGTTAAACAGTTTCCACTGAAGGACCTCCTCAACGGCGGAACTCTCGTACCTCAAAGCAATTCGGTTCGCGTACGGAAAATTCTACTCGATTGCTTGTGTGTTACCAAGCCCACGTGATTTTGTGTCGAGCTGGTAGCTTACCATGAAAATCTCACAGTCGGATATTCGCTGAGATATACCTGGTAGAGCTAATCAATGGAGGATGTTCATACATATGTTGGGTTCTACTGGTTATGCCCCCTACTCCTGCAGCACGCATCTGCATGTGTTCCTCATGGTCTGATTCTAGGATAGCTCCTCCCAAAACCAGGGATTTTCTTTTAACAGGCTTTTAATGGCTGCTCGACACGAAGAGAGATGCTATTGAAAAAAAGTCTTCATATATTGTCTTGTTTGCAAATGACTACCGAACGACGATGTCGGGGTGGCAAGAGGCACGTTATTTCACATTATACGGCCGCGAGCTGGTTTCAAAACCGGCGATTTCGTTTAATAAATGTTGGGGGGGGCTATCGTAGAACGACTCCGTGCCTCCCAGGATACGTGAGGCTCCTCGTGGAGCAGCGCTGCAAAACCTTCGCATGCGTTGCTTTTTTTAGAAGCCGCTGGCTAGTCAGGGTGGTGTCGATGTCTACCGTGAGCAAGTGGTGAAGAACACGCCCCAGAAGATCATTGTCCCCTGCAGCGGCCAGCATCCAAAAGGGGCGAGGCGTTGCGGCAACCGGTTTCAAGCACTCAAAGCGGGACCAACGTCCACAGCAGCGGCATGGTCGAACGTCTGGTCACTATACCCGGGCTGAGCGCTGAGCCATCGGCGGTGCAGTGCCACCAGGCCCACGAACACCCCGCTCCACAAGCGAACGGTCGCGAGAAAGGTGACGGATACCTCCAGCAGACGGTTGAGCCTTGCTGCTGTCTCATTTCCGGTTCTGCACGGGCGTCGCAACAGTCTCGATCCGCTGTTCGCCTGCCACTGTACTGATCGATCGAGCTTAGACGATATACGAGCATATATGTCCGATTTCAACAACTATCTTGCGGAGAGAAGCCCGGGAAAAATTTACACATTGTTACGCCCCCTTACTCTTCTTGTAGACGTGTCGTTAGGTGTCCTGCCGTGGCCGCTTGGGGACCGTCGACAGTCAGCTGGCCCCAGAAATCACATGCGCATGTCTCGAAGAGCCAGCATCATATCGTTTGTACTGCCGACACTAACTACGACGACCTCCACATGGGAGGCCCGTCGGTAACCAAACACACGCCTTCGTGATGTTCGGTGAAATATCCCTGAAGTTTCAGCGAGATATGTCCAGCCAGTCTCGGCCGTCTACCGTGGAAACTTGCTGGAATCGCGCCGCAAACCGGCGGGTGAATCCTCAGTCTCCGTGTCCTCCTCAATCTGTTCCCGCGGTTGGAAGGCTTCCTCCCTCCTCTCGTTGGTCGCCACGTTAAAAATGGCGTACGTTTTGGACAAGGGGGTTTCATTGGATATGAAGACGTTTCCAGGCAGGAAAAGCATCTATGCTGCTACTGATACTGGTGTGCTGGCCCGTTTAGAGATGTAGTTCCGTTTTGGGGAATCAGTTACTTGGGATTAGAGTCAGGAAAAGGTTTATGTTTACCGAGACGGCGAACGAATGTGCTCGCGGCGGCCCACGGCGTTGTGCGAAAGGTAGGCCGTTGAACAGAAAACGTTCGTTTGGCCCCCAGGCTCGAGTCTTGCTTGACTGCTTGCCCATTGTTGGACGCGAGGTATAGCAGGGGTGCGCCATGGTTTGTTTATGAGGCTCCTCGTTTGCGGACCTCTCTCCACCCCCACCAAAACCTGGCTTTTGGGAAAATATAGACGGGAAAGCCGATAAACAACGCTTAATATGTAGATACATGTAAGATACAAACGATGTTGCATGGTTGCTAGGTTACTAAACTCTGCTCTGGTCTGCTTCTACGATAGCTCCCCCTTTGAACCAGCGATTTTGTTTAACGAACTTTTTATGTTTGTTCAACACGAGGAAGCATGCCATGAAAAAAACCTCTTCCAATAATATCTTGTTTGCGAAAACCTATCGAACGATGACGTCGGGCTGGCCAGGGGCACCGTATTTCACGATATGCGGCCGGGAACTGGTTTCAAAACAGGCGATTTCGTTAAAGACAAGTTGTCCCAGGGGGTATCATAAAACGACTGTATTCAGAAATAAACGTTGTCAATAAAAATACAACCCCTATTGTAGCACGTTATATGGATCACCCTACACTGTACGGGGTTCAGTTTGGCACCCTACCCTGAGTACCGTTTGTTTAGTGTCAAAATTCACTGCTCAGACCTCTCAGCGCCCAGGCGCCTTTTGCATTGGCAAAACTGGGTAAGATCAACTTATCGTGCTCTTAGGGCTGGTGTAAATGAACCATTTCAGCCCCCAGATACCGTTGAGCCTGGCGAGAGCCTCGAGTTTCTCATAGTAAAGTAGCGGAATTTTGAAACCGAAAAAACGATCATCAGGGTCTGGTGTCAATGGGGGTAGCCAGACATGAAGTTGAGCCCGGACGCCAAATTTTGAGTGTCTTACCACATAGCGGGCGTCTTTTATATACCCTAATCTTGATATTAGATGTGTATAATGCGTTGTAGTGTGCGCCTGAAACGTTGGTGTAGAATCACCAAATGTATGCGCCACGCGGAAAGGTATATTTCAGTGTGCATACGTTGTAGTAGTAGAACCCGCAATCTCAGAATATATCGTGTGTGTCCAATGTGGACAATGAACACACGACACAAACTCAAGGCGTATTCGTATGGGTTTTGTCGACCCCCTAAGTACCTCAGTACATGTGTCGGATGGACGTCTGCCATACAATAAGTTGAAACGTACCGTCAAACGGGTCTTTCGGCACACGCATCGAAGTAAATAGCTTTGTCTCAAATCGAATTACGTCCCTGCCAATCACCGACACGTTTGGCGGTCATCTATTCCGTCTCACCCCCCCTCCCCTCCCCCCTCCTCGGTTCGTGAACAACAAGTTTCTTTGACCTCAACGCCAGATATTACCTAGAAAGCGCTTATGGGAATGCGAGATCGGTTTTGCCGTACGCACACCTTTACCCTGACGGGATATACAGCCATGACCACTGGGTGAACAGGCGGTTACGGCACCCGCAGTCGGGTTTAGCTGCTGCGCTTCGTGTATCCGCTATCGGGGCGAAATAACTCTGTGACCTTGTCTATAAACTCCTTCGCCCCGCTCACTGTAAACGGTAGACTTCGTACTTACCCCAAGGTCGCTGTTCATGCGGTAGGTATTTCATAAAGTAAGTGCACATTCGCCAACGGAGGGGTAAATACGAAAACTACCCCATGTCAACCACTGTCACCTAGCCAGGGCGTTGAACCGAAAACGGTTTATGACCGTTCATGTCAAATTCCACTGGGTCTGAGCAAAACCTAACGTGTGTTTAAGCACACATTTTGTGCCTCGACATACATTACAAAACCCTCCTGGTCAAACTTACCACCGCATGTTTCCAACGGCGTCTCTTTCCAAGGTGCGTATTTACGACATCGGTGCGTTAAACGTACACCTGGAAGCGCAAGCAGAAGCATCATGTCACTCCTTCAGCGAGGTTTCCCTTGCTGCGATTCGCACGTTGCAGAACATCTACAACAGGGGTGCGCCTAAGCGTATCTGGGGCCCTCGCTTGAGGACAGCGTGTACCACACCACCAACCTGACGTTGAGCGAAATTGAAAGTGGAAAGCAACCCGATGGAGTAACCGAATCTCGTGGCGCTTTAGAGAAAAACAATAATTATGTTTCAACGATCTTGAGTAGATCCAATGAACATGTTTAGAGCCCCGTGAGCTAGATGTATTTGGGTTGTAAAGTGCTACCCCCACCCTAGCAAGAGTCCAATGCTCCAATACCTAGATCCTACGCTGTGCCGATTTTCGTGTGTTTCCGCTATTGTTGGCTAGGCGTTGCAAGCCATCTGCTAGGCATGTTCGACACCTACTTTTATGTTGGTAAACCACTAGCGATACATAGGCATACAACAATACTCCTATTAATAGTATCACAATACTTACGCGAAGTACAACTACATCACAATACAATTGCCACCCGTTACCTCCACAGATGCATTGATTCATTAATCAAGTGCGCAGCTTGTACTGGGCAAGACCCCTTGAATATGGCGCAGGGCACTGCTCCACGTATATGACGACCTTCCCCACCGCTGGCACCGGCAGGTACATCCAGAGACAAGGCGATGCGTGGTGCACCAGGCGCCTGTACTAGGCTGTCCGCGCTTCGAACTCACGCGGCCCTATACAAGCTGCGGCAGGCTGGTCGTCTAGACTATGCGTGCGTGTTCTTCACATTAAACCGTTCTTCTACTCGTCGACATCCTGCACGCCTAGTTTCCGTGCTGATTCTTCACCCCAATAGACGCACACTCTCTGGCCACGGCACATATAGAATTGAGTACCACAATATATTAGACACCGCAATGCCATGCCATCGTACTGGGTACGACAGGCACAAAATACATCCGTACACTAGCAACCGAAATTCATCGATAGACACCGCAATGTCATGCCATCGTACTGGGTACGACAGACACAACCTACATACGTACGCCAGCAACCGACATACATCGAAAGGGATCGTACGAAATAAATGAAAAGAAAGATAGCATGTGCTAGGATGTGAGAGGCGCGGGTGTGTGTTCTTCTCGTTCTTCTACTCATCGACATCGAGCCCACCCAGTGTCCGTGCTGATTGTTCAGCCTAGACGATACAAGTTCTGTTGTCACAAGCTGCGACACAGCAGAAATGCAATACAACAATGCGTTAGACACCGCAATGTCATGTCATCGTACTGGGTACGACAGACACAACAAATATACATAAGCCATCAACCGACATACATCGAAAGAGCGAATGTGAGATAAACAAAAAAGATAAGAATAGAAACAGTAAGCAAAAAAGAGAAGAAGAGGAAAAATGAAAGAGAAAATGGAATAAAACAATAACTTGTACTTGATGAATACTTAACAAACCATGCATGCAAGCACTACCCCTCCTGTGGTTGGACCAAGGTGGCGCCTTTCCGCGGCACGAGGGTAGCCACCCTACGCTGATATTTACTGCCGTACTCTCTACAAGAGTGGGTATGGTGCGACTACAGAACAACAAAAGCTATGGACAACGCATACACCGCAACGTGTATGTCTTACGCGTTTTGGCGTGTTAGTATCGAAATAATTCTCCAACAACAACGCCGGTCCTGTACACCCCCTGAAATCCGTCCGGAGCAAACCAAGAGGGCGTAGGTAACCAACATGATTTAACAATCTGGTCATATGCGCACACGTTTCTGCAACTCCACGACGGTACTGCTTTTAATATATAGTACGACTGGAGGCGTACTACGATAGAGTTAGAAACTTATGGCAAATTTGTTTCCGACAGACGGGGCTTCTCGGCCGAAGAACGATCAGAAATCGTGTTGTTTACCGGATGCCTCGTCGTATACCTAGGCCATGGGATTGTCCGTCTGGTTACCCGCTCGGTGTTTCCCAAACCGAGGTTTCGGGAACGGTGGAGAGTTCCTCAATAGAGGACCCTAAAATACAACCATGGACCACCCCTACAGAAGCATCCGTCACACTGGTCCCACGGTATGGGGGCTATCCCCAGGAGTTTACTCCGCGGTATGGCGCACCAACAAGGAAGCAACTCGTTTACTCTCTCCAAAAAGAACTTGGTGTTTCGTTTGTCGTGGCGTTGCGTAGCCAAACCTCCCGAGGTGGTCCATATCGCGAAAAAATACAAACAAACGTGTAAAAGCTTCATACTGCAAACCCATAGGGTGAGTCACTCTCCCGAGGAGCCCTGGTCGGTCAAAACAATAGACCCTGAAGGTGACCCGGCTACGCTATCCTCAGTCGGCTGTACATCACGACGGTACTCTTTAACCAGGTTCCAGGACTGGACAATTACCACCACCAGCATGAAAGCGTTCGCCGAGAACAGCACGACGACGAAGGCCGCCTGGCTCTGGTTGTCCTCGTCAGACACGTCAACCTTCAAAAGGAGGGCAGCGTACATGCTCGCCAGGACGATACCGTTCCCCCAGCGATATAACCCCATGTCGAGGCTGTCTTCGAAGGGGGAGCCAGACTCATAGATGAACAAGAATACCACCGCAAGTAAGAGCACAATTGCGATCTGAGCCGCACTGTCGGGAAGCACAAACACTGCGACTCCAGTGAGCACAACCCGGCGGCCGCATTCCACTACCTCAAAGAAGAACCGATTTGGCCTGTACGCCTCCCATAGACTGCGCCACGGCTTTAGATGCGCCAACCGTCCTCTCTCTGCCGCCGTCAGCTTGAGGTCGTTTTGGTTTTTGAATAGCCAACCTGCAAAGAAGGCCGGGATACCCACCGGGTATAGGACGATCATTGCGATAGCGTACGCTTTGTACGCGCTGTGCTTCGCTGTGTTGCAGGTCAGCTTGTAGTCGGCCCGCAGGTAGGTCACCCCATCTTTGAGCTTGTCGCAAACAAACGTCTGGAATACAATGAAGGACACGGAAGAGTAGATGAAAAACGCGACGAACAGCCCCACGGAGATGTGTTTGTGCCGTATGGCCGCCACCGTGTTGTCTGAGTTGTTATTTTTCCACATCGCGATGACGTACGTGATGACGAGCACGGCGAGCCCAAGCAGGGGCCCGGCCGTGGCCAATAGAAGGCGATCGTAGAAGTCGATGGTGACGATGCACGCGTAAGACAGGATGAACCCGAAGTCGAAGTTGATGAGGTTAATATTAGAAATGAAGGCTTCGTATTGCTCAGGGTACACGTCCCCAGCGATAGCCGAAAACTGACAGAGGTCACACAGGAGTAGAGGTGCAGGCGAGGCGAGGTAGGGCGTCAGTAAGATAAAGGTAACCGGCGGATATGACCGATGGAGAGAACGCTGCGTGCCCCGGTTCCTAGTTTCACATTGAACTGAGTGCACGTTACCATTTTCTTGATCGCCAGGCACGCCACAGGTAATTGTGTTGGTTCTGATAACATAAGATATTCGCCAAACAATCGATGTGCATACTGTAGTACCATTTCCATTTATCCCGGTGCTACTGACGTGCGCGAACATTCTGGTGCTTGTGCCTCTTCCATAGGGACGTAATTTAGACTGTTTTATTCGTACGGGCTAAACATATCGAGACTTGATCTCATGTGATATATCATCATCATCGACGTTACCATCATCTCCTTATCATCATCGTCATCACCACCGTCGCCATCATCATGTGTGTTCGCCTGGCGTTGAAGCCTCATCGTACGAGAGGGGTTAATACGTCTGGCGGTGACGACGTTGTGACACTAGACATACTCCAGTCAGTCGTGTAATCAAACTCCTCCATGTAACGAAGCTCTGGTAGGTACAGGGGCGTACATACTTCGAAGGCATCGCTGACAGTGTCGTGCACAAGAGGGTGGTCGTGTTGGCCCTGCAAGTGTAAATACGCAACTTTTTATAATTCCGGCAAAGCGAACCCATGTACCTGACTCCTTCAAATCGCCACTCGGTTTATTGACATACCAGGTACGCTATACTGGCATAAGCTTACCCCATACCCCTTCCAACTTGTTCGTCGCCAACAACGGCGGGCACAGAATAGGAAAAACGGGAAATTTGTGTAGACTTCAACCATAACCTCCTCAGCCTAGATAGATCCCAAATGCGGCCGACGGTAAGGGTGCACCAATTGTTCCCGAGCCTTCTCCTCGCTGAGTGGTCTCGAGGCTACACCACAAACCTCACGAGTTGGAAGGAACATACAACTCGATGCACTCCTGGTATCACATGGCCACATTGTAAAACCGAGATGACATCCGAACGATATTGGTTCACTCCTCGGTGTTGACAAACCAGTGAGTATTTCATACTTCCGCCAGAACGTGATAACTTAATTGCAGCACGTGTTCTGAATTGCTTTTCAGACTCCATTCAGTTCCGTACCTGAGTCACGATCTGCCACACCACGACGACCGTCTTGACGGCCGTGAGCGGGACGCCCTCCGAAAATAAGCGGCGGAAAGACGACCACCTGCGCCACCAGACGCTTTGAGGTATATCGTCCTCGTCAACCACGCTCACGAGGTTTGACACGACACCGACAACAACGACGATAGCTACCACCAGCGCCAACCCCGCCAGCCAAGTCGCCGATTGCCCGGTTGCTCCGGAGCACTCGTGGCAGCTGTAGGCAGCTCCAGGAGCATACCCCTCTGTGCACACCGCGCAGTCTGTTTTATGTCGCACAGTATAATCGAGCAGGGAAGGGAGAATTATGTGATCACAAGATTTCAGGAGCATCATTTCAGCGGCGTATCCAGTTTTACCCGTAAACATATATATATATATATTGATTGAGATCAATGAGGTG
Source organism: Costaria costata (assembly GCA_036873775.1). Classification (NCBI taxonomy): domain Eukaryota; class Phaeophyceae; order Laminariales; family Agaraceae; genus Costaria; species Costaria costata. The sequence continues at coordinate 9,472 of JAYJME010001817.1, forward strand.
CATTTGGGCTATTACGTCATTCTTACATGGACCCTCGTAGCCAGAAGCGCAGTTGTCTTCGGCAGCGGTCCCACCTACACACGCGTCCGATTGATAACATTCAAGCACTTCGCGGCTCTCAGCCGAGGTGCGGTAGTACCCCTTCTCGAGGCTAAGGGTGGCGAGGCTCGTTCCGGCTGACTCGGCTATCGAACCCTCGGGCAGATCAACGCAGACGGGTGTCGTCGTTTCTGTGGCCACAGATGCACCGCTGGGGACGGCAAGGCATGATGTCGCGCATCTCGAGCAGACCAGCCCGAAACGGCAAGTCTCGTTCTACGGTACGGCAAGGCAAAGACGGGCACCGAGTAGGGTAGGAATAAAAGCGGGGCAGTGATAAATGTTCCATTCTTCGGAACGGTGCAGGATCTGTACAGTACAGATCTATCCCAAGGAACATGGCCTACCGTTGACCACCCGGCAACCCGACAATATGTCTGCCCTGAATGATCTACACGACGAGGGAGAAATTCAAGAGGTGAAGGTTACCATCCCGTCTGAACACGGAAAACACACTTTGGACGATTTTTGCACGCACTTGGGGGAATATTAGCCAAGAGACATGCATATATATATAGATATTGGGTCTTAAAATTGGCAGGACGCCGACTTCGTCCCTTGCTTTCGGTGAAACACAACCGATTATTCAGGCCAGAGGAGGAGCCCTTACCCGGACGAAATGGCTACAACGTCATCCCAAAGTAGGGATGAAGCAAACGTGTGTTGGTCTTCTCACTTGACAAGGTCAACTCATCTACCCAGACGTTGACTTCGAGCCAACAAACGAAAAAGGGCAACCTGACAAAACAATAGTGTGGCCTGGGCAGGTAACGAAGAATAATGCCGGAAAACGCCGAAGGAGTTCCAATGGTGTCGTGTAGGTTCCTCGGGGGAGGAGCTTCTCACCCAGAAATCGTTTGGCAACACAAAGTGCTACCCCTGTGGTGTCATGCCTGTACATGCTCTTGGCTAATTCTACAGACAAGGTGGTCGCATCAAGCGTAGGTGGTGTGGGGAAAACGTTGGGTGGGAAAAACGCTGGGAGAAGTGCGAAACTGGTCATACCCGGTGGAAGCGCCGCTGGGGTCCGTCCCGCAAAATGAAAAACAACAAGTAAAGACCCCGTGCTACGGCAAGAGCGTGGCACCAAAATGGGCAAAGGTTCCATCTTTGAGGCGGTCTCAACGATACAGAACAACAGCCGATGTCGAGGGGCATAGCACGCAAATCCCGAGATGCACGACCGCATGGGCTAGCTATCCAATGAAACACCTCCGAAAAAACACTCGTCGAATTCAAAAGCAAAATGCCGATACACAATATCATGGGCTAGCTATCCATTAAAACCCCATTACAACATAGCCATCGAATCCAAAACATATTTCACGTACCAATGGTCCCCAAAGTGGGGGATCCCCGACGCCTGTGAGAAATGCTTGGTCGCTAACGTACCGCCCCTATCGAAGTAGGAGTGCATTCCCTGGACGGTTTCAACTATAGTTAGCATGCTACGATGATAGAGTGTCCACGTAACGTTTTTTGAATATCGTCGCTTAAGAGAATCTCTATGCCAAACCCAAACACTGTTAACCCTAACGCGTAAACCGATCAGCCTTGGCACATGCCGTACAAGACCCGTGCTACGATGGAGGTTGCGCTTTTTGGCTTTTCTGTTTGGGAATAACGGGGCTCCTGAACCCAAACTCGTCCGAATGTCAATCTTGTTTAGCAATGTGAACTATTTGTAATGCCTAGTCTATGGATTTGCCCATGGGGCTTCCCTTCCACTTATATCAAAAACTGGTTTTGGGTGTGATGTAGAGCTCCACTGAACTGAAGAGGCTCAAACACATAATGATGCACCTCTATTGTAGCAGGGGTCACAACATCATGCGTCACAAATGGGATACCAACGATATATCGTATGCCTCGAAGGTGCAAGTTAAATAGCCCGACCCCCCCCCCATATATGTTAGGTAGTTCCTCAAATTGGGAGCCCCGTCGGTCACCAATGGTTATGCCCTGACGAGCTACCCCTATCGTAGCAAGGCGTCAACAACGTCCCCGATCACCGACTCACGTGATTATCCACGGCCTCTTCGTAGCCGTATTGGCTGGCGGGACAGTGCGGAACGTTGCTGTCGAAGAAGACGCCGGAGAATGACCCGTCCTCGAGCACTCCGAGACTCATGATGGCAAACCCCTCTTGCACAGCTTCGTTGTCTTCGAACGTGGTGTCGCGAACCTTCAGAATTCCGGTGTAGGTTACCGCCCCTCCCGATACCTCTGTCAAAGCGTTAGAAACCATGTCGTGGGAGGGAGAAAACGCGTGCGATGCGAGGTTTTTTCGGCTGACAATACTATACAGTTTCGCACGCTGGAGTTCGGCGTTTCACCTATTGTATACGAAGCACATAAATTAAGATTATCCGAATTAAGCGGCTTTTTTAGTTATCAGTCCGGCAGGTGAAACATAGATTTTAACTATTTAGCACGAGAATACGGTATTGGTTTTGCAGTAGTATTTTTTATACTTTCCGTGTTCAACATAAGCGGGCCACGGCAATGCAATTAGAAAAAAAGTATTTGCACTTTATAGGGGAATTATGTCCACATAAATGGAGGGCCCGGACCCATGCTACGTTAGAGGTGCACCGTTTGTTTCTGGGACTCTTCACCATAGGAGCTCCATATATATCACACCCGAAAACTGTTTTTGAGTAAACTGGAAGGGCAGCCCGATAGACAAGCCCAAGGACTAGGCATTAAGAAATACAGTATTGCTAAACAAGAATGACGTTCAGACGATGTTTGGTTGAGGAACCCCGTTATTCATAAACAAAAAATGGAAGAAAGTTCAACCTCTATCGTAGCGCGCGTCCTCGCCGAAAACCCATCTGGATCCCACAGACTTTTATGCCGGAAATAAATTGAACGCCTCCCGGCTAAAGCACAGACAATCAACGAGCCGTGCCACGGCAGAGCATGCATTTTTGATCACCGCAAAAACCTTCCCGCTGACGGTGCTCCTCTTCGACCAGCTTCTAAAAAATATCGACCCGGTACGTATTTGACAGCGTAACCCGTTAGATGTACCCAGCCTGTGGGAGTGTGAATCGGCCTGAACTTGCGTTCTGTGTATCATGGTTGGTAGTTGGGCAGGGTGTAGAGTGCAGCGCCCCTAAAGCGAGGACCCTATTATAGACGTTCAAGTTTGATATCGCTTGCGGCCGTAAGAGCACGGCGTCTAACCTGTGTAAACTGTATGCGGAAATAATGAAAGTGATTGGGTGCAACAGTTAGTTGTCTTCCGTGACCGTCCCAGGTCGCCAATGCGTCCGGGAACAATCAAGACGCGCGCCACGACGATAGAGGTAATATAGCGCGGTTTGGCAAAAAGGGTGCATAACTACCCAATGGCGTTGCCACGCAGTCTGTGGTAATCCGAAAAGTGATGGATTTCTCCTTTTTATGAGATATGCCCAGGCCATCCCGCGGCGGTTCAAAATCGGCGTGACGTCAGCCTTGGGGCGAGGTGTAGACCTCCTAGAGCTAGGAGCTGCATAACGGTGTACGTTGACACCCCTACCACAGCATTCGTGTCGAGTACAAGCTGGAAAAAACATGGATTGGGCCTCGAAAGTTCCCGGTAACGCATTAATCGCGCCCACTGGCTCACCCGCATGGTTACGCAGGAAGGTCGATTCTTCAATGCTCTCCAGCCCGGCGCTGGTGTAAAAATACACGGCTCCACCGTCACTGGCCTGGTTACCCTCAAACGTGCACCCTTTAAACGTCCGTGTCTCATCTACACCGGAATTGAGCGCAATAGCACCGCCGAAGGAAGCCGTATTTGACGCGAAAGTTGCCCCTCTGATACAAAGTTGCTCGGGTGATGACAGGCCCCGCCGCGTTGAGCTATGTTGCCGGTGAACAACGCGGTCACAGAAATATTCACGGCCAGGCTGTCGACGGTGTACATGCCACCTTTTGTATGCACGGGGCGCATTGGGTGACAGGGGGCACGCATGTCGACTTGAGAGGGGCTCGACACATCAATGATTACCCATGAATATTTGCAGTGTGCTGAAGAGCACGTGGTCTCGTTGCTCAGCTTGCAGCTAAGATGCAGTGTCAGCAGCGTCCCGCTTGCACAACACCCGGCTTTGACACTATCATTCTAATACATATTACTACGGGTGACCAGAGTTAATAAGACCTACTGTAGACACAATAGGGCCTACTGTTAACACCAAAACTTTTATATTTCCCTATTTTTGCTTACAATATTTGGTCCATAGTTAACAGGACCTACTGTAGACACAATATAACCTACTATAGACACCAACACATATATATATATATTTCCCTATTATTGCTAACAATATTTGGTCCTATTTACTATGGGCCCCCGTAATATTGTCACGAGCTGGTCCGACCGTAAAATAAGTGAAATCCTGTCGATGTGTGGTTTTGCAGTCTTGTGGGATGTTGCGAACCCAAAGTTGGCAGCAGCTTTGCTGGGCGTGCAGCTCAGGTTTTTACAGACGTTAGAAGTTTTGTGCTGCAAGTTGTTGCTTTGAGAAAAGCCACAAAGAGTAAATTCCTTTACATACGAAAATTTCTCGATACTAAAAACTCTACCCAAACCTCCACAACATCCGAGTATGATCAGTCGGATAACGGTGATTTACGGTGTGAACTTACCTCGAGGCAAAGTGAAACTATCGATGTCTGTCCCGTCGCCGAGGGCGTGCTACGGTAAGGGTACAACCTGTTTTTTTGGGGGGCTCTCAATCTCACCCAGAGGCTGTCTTTGAATTTCTTCCACGTCCTTTCTTCTACTTCTTCTTCGATATATTGTTAGAAATATTCTTGTTAATATTCTTGTTCTTTTATTTGTATTATTATTTGTATTATTATTATTATTATTATTATTATTATTATTATTATTATTATTATTCTTATTATTATTATTATTTCCCTCCGACAATGTGCAGTATAAGCTTCACTTCAATCACTCACAAATATTCCAGAAAGAAGAATAAAACGAATGAAAACCAAAGAAAAACGTAACCCAAACTCAATAACCTTCTTAATACCCTCCCTTATACATTTACGTTGGGGTCCTATTCCGCTTCCAGGCTCCATTCCCACGCCATGGAAGTGTGAGACTTGTAACCCCCCCCCCCCCCCGATGGGAGCGCACTATGTCAAGACCACAGCAAGTAAAATAACAGGGAAGAAGTTGATAATATGCAACAGAGCAGTAAAATGGTTGATGAAGTAAAAGCGACCATAGTTCGTACATGTAAGGAGAAAGGCACACGTGAAATGCACATCGACTAAAACTACGGCAGGATGGGAGATGTAATAAAATGAATGAAAACGTTGAGGGCGCAAGGAAGCAGATGTGGGTAGAGATAATAGGGATACTGGGCAAACAAGCAGGAGAAGCAGACACGGGAATAGCTACATTAAAAGCACAGCACGGTAAAATGTTTAGTAGTTCGAAGGGGAGATGGGAAGTACTTGTATAGCATTACCGCAAGCTAGGAACGCCCACAACTAACGAAACGTTCGACGCTGAATTCGAGAAGGAAATCAACACGTGGGCAGAAGCGAACGTAGATGCACCAGAAAGGGAAGACAGTGGTTTAGAAGGGTTACAGGGAGAGTTCACAAGGGAAGAAGTAAAGAAATGTGTAGCTAAA
>JAYJME010001818.1:0-15217 GCA_036873775.1 Costaria costata
CAACGGCCATGCATGAATTTAGTGCGCCCCCCGTTATACTAAAGTTGCACTGCTGACTAAGGATCTTCCTGAGACGGCGGTTCTTCCCACACGTCAGCTGTCAACTGCAGCTCGCAACTGAATATTCGACCCCCCTCCGACTTGAACAGCACGCCGTAAGAGGACATAGGTAGGAATGATGTGTAAATAGTTCTGCCGAGGGGATTTGTTTATGAAATAGGGATGGTGTACGACAATTGTCTGAAGTGACACGACGTGCTTATTACAGTAGTAGTAGAGAGGTAAGTGGGGCGAGGATCCCTCGTAGTTGGCAGTTGGCAGTGTGCGTTCCAAGCCGTGGTACTATTGTGCCAGAAGTTGTGCCTCTATTTTTAAGCTTTGAAGTACTTTGGTTAAAAACGTGTCATGTCAAACGAGTTACGAGTACGTGGATCTAAAATATACGCCGCAAAGCCCTGGACACGACCGTTTCAGTAAGCCTATCCAAAGAGGTTGGCTCGATCTGGGAAGCAAGTGGTGGACTTTTTACCATTGCCGAGAAGGCACTTCGTCGCACCAAAATCGCGATATCTCAGCAACCACGGCGAATCAAACGAAGAAAGTTAGAAATATCGAAAGCCAGGTATCACACCCGTTCCATGGGATCATAGTTATTCCTGTATCATTTTGAGACAAGACCGAAAATAAAAACAAAAATATGGTTTTCCTGAACTTCCCAGCATTCATTTGAAAAATGAATGCCAGGACAAATATTGTGAATACTCGAGGCGCAAAGCTCTGATTCTCGGAAAAAAAGGGATTGACCGACAAGATGTGCGGGACATAAACCCATCATTTCGAGCCCCGTGGAAGTTTGGTACCGCACGTCATTGGTCGAAAGTATATTTTTGGCGCCTTCGACATGCCTCTGTCGCGGGTCCGAGCCTCGCCGTCGAGATTTTTTTTTTTTTTTTTGGCTTTTTTCACTTGAAAAATGTATGCACTTTCTTTTTCGGGCTAAAAAAAAAAAAGATGGATCTTATTGGGACAAGGGCGGTCATCACAAATATTAAAACAAAATCAAAATAAAATATGGCAGTCAATAGTTATGACCGATTTAATGGGATCAGCCTCACAACTTCCGGCACCATACGGAAGCAAAGAAGAGAGAAGAGAACTCCTGCGGGAGAACTAGGAAAGGAAACACAACAGTAGCAACTGCTAAATACGAATGTCTGGTATGGAAACCCACATGAGGTCATCGAGTTCACGGCAATAATTTAACATCCAGTCGCAGCTCGCGCAAAGCAAAACCCTGATCTAGGGACCATTTTTATGAAACTTGTGGTCCGCGAGATTCCAAGACCTTGGCAGACATCGATCTACCAACCCAACGGCTTTGCCATGAAATCTGAACGGGGCACGCTTGCTAAGGGCTTCGACCACCCCTAGGATCACAGTGTCCACGCGACGGCATGTATGTGATATGCGGCGGGTGTAAGCCAGGCATCTGATAAGAAACACACTGGCCGCTGGTGCATAAATTATAAACGACGGAAGAACCCGATCCCGCTTCGATGGCAAGAGATAAGACCTCTTTTCAGGTTTGATATCAGTCGACAAACTCAACAACTACGTCACGAAATCTTAACGGGTCGCGCTCCTTAGGGGCCCCGACCCACCCTAGGGACACAGTGTTCACACGAAGGTGGGTGGTATGTGCTGAGCGCCGGGTAGGCGCCCGATTGAAAACCATTTGGCCGCTGTGTGTACAAAATATATTATACTTCGAAGTAGAAGATTAACGTGATGATCCCTCTCCAATGATGGCCCAAAATATACACTCTTTATGATTTCGACGATGAGCGTAGGACGTCTCGGACAAGCTACCACATGTTACCTTCGAGACCGTCATATGTACGCATTGGCCTTGCCCGATACAATGCGGGTTGAACGTGGGTTTATTTTAGGCCTAGATCTAACATATTTCGTCGCACGAGCTGCTGTGTACTGTGTGTTTTTTTGTTTGTGTGTGCTGTTCGTCTACTCCTCCATGTGCGGGGCGATTTCGTCCATCTCGGACATATGATTGGTAGGTAGCTGGCGTGGTTCGCGATAATACAGCTTTTTGGTTGGTAAATGGCTGGTTAACGTTTGTCCCGCGCTCTTTCAGACTTTCCCATCTGAGATGGGACATAACATCAACCTAGAGGAAGAAGTTGGCCCTAGAAATGATCCTGCAGCTCACAGGGGAGTCACCCAACCACCCACCGGGGTCGAGGGCTCCAGAACCCCGTGCGTCAATAATCCCGTTGGGACTTCCTTCCGTGGTGCTCTGTGTGGTGAAAACTGGTCATGGACGCAAGGAAGTCTGCTGTACACGCAGGAACAGCAGAAGGAGCAGTAACAGTAGTGACACCCCCCCCGGGCAAGCCATCCCCAAATTTGCCCACGACTTACCGCGAGGAAAGTGTGTTCGATACATCAGCCAGGGCACCAGTGTCGCGAGTGCACCATGTACATCCCCCAGGTACTACTGTTAATAGTTAGCGTGTATGACGTACATATCAATGGACAGGGCGGTTATGGCGAGGATGCATGCTGCGTTGCGAGTGCACTACTGAGGACGAGGTTGGGTGCGTCTAAGGAGAAGTCTAGCAACAAAACGGCAGATGAATGTGTCGCAGATAGCGATGTAACGTGTCGCAATGGTGAATCGGCTGACATTATGCGCAACATTCGACCAGCTAACGACACGATTAGGGTGTAGGCGACAGTCGCATGATCGATTTTGTTGGATAAGACAAGCTCACGATTGTGTTCCCAGGGAACATTGCTGCCACACGTGGGCTACGTGCCAGATCTATCCAGCAGTCCGTTTTCATCGATGGTCCAGCGCAAGCAAGCGTGGCCGAGGACAGTTTCTACGATAGCCCCCCCAAAAACATCGATTTTCTTTAACGAACGTTTCGTGGCTGCTCGACACGAGCAAGGATGCTACGAAAAAAAACTTCCAATAATTTCTTGTTTGCAAAGGACTATCGAACGATGTCGTCGGGGTGGCCAAGGGCACCGTATTTCAGGAGATACGGCCCGGAGCTGGTTTCAAAACCGACGGTTTCGTTGAAGGAGAGTTGGGGGAGCTATCGTAGAACGACTTGTAGGCTTCATGGGCGACGATGGCATGTGCATCTCTCTGTTTGGCCTTCCGTCAAACAAGTTAAATCTATACTTTCGGGCTCGAAGCTTCCACTCTCGTCAGCAATCTCCGGCAGGCACTCCTCTTGCGAAACGCTACTGATGTCTACAATCATGCTATCATGCTCATTCACAATGATGTGTCCAGCACAAAAGGCTTGAAAATTAACATATATTATGAAACTGGCGAGGTTCGAACCATCGGTACATCCCTGTCGATCCTATAGCACTATCCACTAAATCATGCCGTAATCGCTGACTGTATGGTCAGGTGGAGAGTTCTACATTACCAACAAAATATGGGTGCGGGTTCGAATCAGCAACGATTTACCGTCCTTGGATGATGTTCCTCCTGAGGTAAAAGAAACGTTAGGTGGAAAAAAGAGATACCTTGAGAGTTACGGTCAGTTCGTGGCGATAGGTTCTTCCCGGAGACAGCTGGCGAGATATGTGCTTCGAGACACAAAGTATAATATTTGTTCGATATCTTGGATATTCCTGTTGAGCTATTTCATTGCGTGGTGGCGGGTTCACCACGACAATTGCTGGCGATATTGAGTATTTCGAGCCCCAAACGTATACAGATTCTTCGTTAGAGGGAATAACCTGTGAGATGTGGCAGAGGCCGTAGGGGCAAACGTCTCAAAGAAATCTACCCCCTCTTTCTGGCTGTACCCTCTATAGCTACCATACGGGCCTTCGCCCTGTCAACACTACCTTGCGAATCAACGTTCTCCTGGTACACCGACTTGGCGTCTACAACATTTCACCCCCCGGAAAAATTCGTCACTTCCGCAAATGCTCCGGCCGCCATGAGGCCAGTGAACTCTATCGATATCGCTCCCATCTGCACGTCCAAGTACTCCGACGATCATGCCGCAGGATACGACCACTGGCTCTGGCCCCGCTTCCCGGACGGGACATACAATTATCTCGCCCGGCTTGCGGGTAACCCTCTGTACCGCGAAAAGCCCATGTAATAGTTTCCCCCCTTCATCGGGCCCACGCATACTCACCAGGCCAGCTGCTTCTTGGTTGGGCGCCCACGTCTGCGCTCTAGTTCACCCCAACGCCTCACCACCTCTAAACCCAACGAGGTGCGATTCAAGTAGGCGCGACCAACAGAGCAGACTGCACGACAAACCTTCGTCAAGGCATTCGCGAGCTTGGGCGAAGGACAGGGGTTCGAAGTTTGGTGGACTCGAGGCCGATGGGAATTTGTTTGGGATTTCCGGGCTTGCTCCTGGGAGCGCGATCAATATTTTCGACAGGTCTGGGCGTAGCTCCGTCAAGATTTCGAAATTGCTGGCCGTTGTTGAGAGAGACGCGGCGAGCAGCAGGGAGACGAACAATACTCATATCGCGACCCGCAATAGATGATGTATAAAATGATTTTGTCCCCGTGTGGGCTGTGCATGGGTCCACCTTCGGAACTTTCTTGCACTGTACTAATGATAGGTGTGGCAACGTGTGATACGATAGTGCAGACGGGAGCCTACACGCCTTCTAGCTTGCCCTACGAGCTCATATCACTTCCCTGTCCTTGTGCCTGATTACCAGCTTCAGGTCTCAGCAAGTGAATACGTCATAAACCCCCTTCTTCACCCTACGGCTTCAAATGACCACTCGCAGCCCACTGTGGTTGTTCAATCGCAATCACTTTAACCACTCTTCGCGTATCGCCGCTATTTCAACAGAAGTATGCGTGCATTTCTATCCGCCTGACTGTGGACCACCCAAAAACATTCACGACGGTTACTGAACCGACCGCAACGCCACCGACGACGAACTATTAATTGCCAGGCTGTCAACACTTTGGCGAGCTTTAGGTGACTGCAAAACGTGACAATACAAAGATGCTGCTGTACTGCTTCAGCTGCTCATTTGTTTTTGGGTACTGTTCCAGGATTTGCTTGTAAGACTCGGTTTCTACGAGCGGTCAATAATTCTGTCAGCGATGATTGAGTGGAGGTATCACGCCAACTAGCCTCGACAAAGGCCAGAGATTCGCTCCTACGGGTCCCCGGCAGCTATGCGAGTTCCTGTACTCACACATTACTCACACATGAGGATCGCGCCATAGGGTTCTTGTTGCCCACACAACTAAGATAGCGTTGCTGGATGTTACAGTTGCGTGTGCTGGACCACCCAGTCCTGCGAGCTGCTGAGGATGAATAGGGTACGAACGCATCTACTGCCCTACGTGCTGCTGTACTGCTGTAGTCGATGATGGGTGCGTGAATGTGGGTTGGTGGGGGTGTTGATGGGTTGGTGGGTGGGAGGGATGGGTTGGTTCGTTCGTGCGTGAGTTCTTTCGTGCCTGTGGATGGTCGCCCTGATGTATTGATTTTGCTATTTTGGGTTTTGTTCGCAATATCGACCCCGCTCTGGCATATTTCAGCGGACCACTAGTAAAAGCGAAGTCATCAAATTTCGCCATTCAACCCAAAATATGAAACGTGAGTCAACACAGCCAAACGAGTGGCACCGGGTCAAGGTTTGATAGTGGGTGGACGTGAGGCGTCTGATGGCGTTTCGTGGTCGCGATCGGCCTCCCTCTTGCAGCGGTGGCGCGTGGTGTAAGCTGTTATTATGATGAACGTGGGGACCCGAGGTATTTCCTGCAGGTTTACCTACGAGCTCGTCGCGTTGCCTCTCACGTGTGTTGATTGTTAAGAGATATAGAAGAAAGATAGCCTTTAGTATGTTCCGCCACGATGAGACTTAACGAGGGCTCGTTGCCTCGCCCTGTAAACCCCTGTTTTCCTATTCAGACATGCCTCCCAAGTAATACGAACATGATCATGTAGGTAATTACTGCGTAATTACCAGTCTACCAAAGCAGTGCCATAACACTAGCCCACTCTGATGAGCCATATATGCAAAAATATGGGAAACGGGGAACCCAGTTCCACGAACTAGAACATGAGTCGAAGATACGGCTCCTTAAAACCCACTCCCACACGTCTATAACGACAACTCTACGAAGCCGAAAACGGACGCCAAGAAAGCAGGAAAGAAGGAGGCCTATGCCAAAGGAACGGGAACAATGTCATCGAAAACCCGCCGCTACACCACCAGCAAGGCGGGGGAGGGGCGAGATCGCCTCAACGGAATCACAAAAGACAACAGGAGCGCCAAACACTCCAATTTCCGCCACGCACCCAGCAAGGAGGGGCGGGGCGAAAATGTATGGCTGAAACGTAGAACGCAAACGCTTACGGTCCTATGGCACAGCACGAGGCTGTGTTACCCAGATCATCTCCCGGCTCGGAGCGGGGCGAAATCGGCAGGACGAAAACAAAGAGCATATGGCACGAATTAGTGCGTTTGCTGTGTCACATACGAGTAGTCTGATTACCCAGGCACTGAGCGTGAGGGGTAGGCGGGCAAAACAAGAAATGCCAAAACCCGATCCCGACCTAAAAGTCCGGGAAAACACCTAAAACAGTGTCCTGTGCAACAAATGAGTAGCCGAATTCCCGGACCGGTCCCGGCACCGAGCGGGGCGGTAAGCAGGACGAAACGTGGAGCTACAACTCGAAGCCCGGTCCAAAACAAAAAACAAAAAAACATAACACACGACGAAAAACAAACTCAAAGAACACCCCCGCCCCCAAAACCCAGAAGAACGGAAATATATCGAGCGCAGCGGCGACGCTATAATCCGCTGTCCACGGCCGCTACACGAGATCGATCTACACTACGTTGGATCCCCCGTGCAGAACGTTCTAGCTAGGTGTACTTGCAGACACGGAGATCCTCGATCAGCTCCCGATGAAGTCGTGTAGCACGCCGGAGAAAGAGGGAGCTTGATCGGTCCCGGCGGGTCATCCATAGATCGATACTACCGATTCGATGCCGTACATAATTGTTGGACAAGTACCGTCTACCAGCGCAGTACTAAACACTGTGAATACACCCCTAGTTTATGTAGCCTACGCTGCTGTGTCCCCGGTGAACGACATCGGCTTTATAGACACGCTCAAAACATCGGGCAGCAAGCACACGAGGACAGAACTAAAGAAGGAAACCAATAGGGCAGGGGGCCACGAACAGTTTCCCTTCACGAGACAAAGTACGCACGACATGAGCAGCAGCTCTGCCCTTCGTGCTATTTGTCCGTCTCTCACTGCGGCGCGTGGTGCTTGGCGTTGTAGCTGTCTCTCACTGCGGCTGTGCTCCGACAAAACGGGGGCCGAGTGGGCCAACAGGTTGTTTGTTGTGCTGCCCCAACACAGAGTACAGTATATTCAGAGGAGATCGCACATTAGCAACAAGGTGCAACATACACAGCATGTAGCCCACGCACCCAAGCGAGCGGCTCCGTCCACACTACGGGGCGCGCACGGCATGAGCTGTGTCTACGCTTCGCTCACTGCCTCCCTCTTACGTTGCGGAGTAGCCTAGCGGTCGCTCGGAGTTTCGTCAGCACTGTGTTTGTAGTTGCCGTTGAAGTGCATGGTGTACACGTCGTCTGTCCGACCCTTCGACCCTGACCTTAACACCGACCCCGACCTGCACTCAAAACGGGCCCAAACTGGCGTAAAACGCCGCTGCGCTGCTTTTGCATTTAGTCCGCAACTGCGGACCACGATTCCGAATTGGAGACCACGATATACAATAACCAAGACGAACAATGCCCAAGTATTCTTACTATCAGATTGTAATACAGTACCTACTCCTTAAATGGGGTTGTCCTTTTTAATGGGTTAAATAAGAAACCAACTCAAGTAAATCCAACAAACCGGAGAGGTTGTGGGAGAAAGTGCTCAGGCCGGAGCACGGCAGTAAACATTTCCGTGGTCAAAACGAGTCACAAAGACATCTACTGTGTGTTGGAATTCAAGTAGAGCATTGTGAGGCGATCCAACTTTCCTCGGTCGCTAGTGGACAAGCAGGGGCCAGATTTGCTGTATGTGTAGTCCCTTCCCCCTGGATAGGACGTCGTCTATTCGGCGGCAGAGTCATACGTTTTGTCCCCTCTCTCCCATGGGAAGATCTTTCACAGGTATTTCGTGCATTAAATTTCTAGGAACACACGCACGGCAGTTGCAAGCTCAAGCTGGGAGACTCTTTCGTGCATGTTTTCTATGTATATTATGGTATGATACAGCTTTTCAACTCGACTCAACGCAGGAACGAGGGACCGGGGGAACGAGGGAGGGAAGAAAGGGGCGACAGGGGGACGGAGGGAGGATCTGAAACTAGGCGCGAGCCGAGGAAGGAGAGGTAGATGATGAGGAGACGCGTGTAAGCGGCAGTTCGCAGTCGAGTTGCAACGTTTGTCGGTGATCACGGACGGACTCGGACCTGAAAACGAAACGTCGATGCCGTTGTAGATTTCACCAGGTATTTGCTGCACAGTCTGTGGGAGTAACTGCGTGATCAGGGAGGGAGGAGTACCTGTGTAATGACGCCCTGTCCATACCACACAACAGAAGACACAGTCGGCACCAAACGGGCTGAACCTGGGGGAGGCTGGACCAAGCGTGTACATGGTGGCACCGCGGGGGTGTCCGTCAGGAGTCGTTTGAGGAATGCCATGTGTAGGTTTGGAGATTCAGTCAGCTAAACGGGCACAACGATCTAAACGAACGCAGACGTTTTTGGAGTGATGCTTCTGACAGTCCTTTTGCTGCCTAAGGCTAATTCTTAATCAGTCGGATTTGCAGTCGACTGAAAACGTCCCTCTCAGTATGTTCGCGTGAGAGTTTGCCCCAAAAATGTTGGAAGTTGTTATTTCTCGCCTCAGAACGAGTCGGACATCTCTCCAAGATTTATCTGGAGCTGTTTCCTGCTCATTTGCAGGAAATGACCGTCAGCACTTACTTTTCGATCCAATTGGGTTGAAACCAAATGAGGACGATCGGAAATCGGATCGAAAAAAACTTTTTTTTTTAATCCCATCTTATTCGGGGGTTGGATCGTCATAGCCCCAACTTGACCGAAAAAGTGCTGACGGTGGTTTTTTGTAACTGGGCTCTTGGGCAAGCACCAATAAGCTCAAGCAAGGATCTTGGAGAGAAGCCTGACCCAGTCCTAGGCGAGAAATACCAATTTCCAACAAGTTCGGGGCAAACACTCATGCGAAGATACGGAAAGGTACTTTTCCAACTGACTCTAAACCGGACAGCGTAAGAGTTGGCCTATGGCCTCTACATGGTTACTACATGTCTAGGCAAACCAGCGTATAGAACCAAAGGTCGGACTAGGAACTTGTCTACACGTTGAAATCGAGCAACTTCGGGAACAACCAATCACTGGGGTGGCGAGAACTCCTTCATATACTGAAACCAGTTATGTTGTTTTAGAATGCTTAGTCGCTGGAGTGACGAGAACGCTTAATCCCTGCAGTAACGAGAACGGTATATAGGTTTCCATACCAGGAACCCTGGACTAACAGCTAGGGAATTGCCCCCGTTGCACCGACAACATGTCCCTTTATTTATGGCCAACTTGGATAACTGCGATGTTCCGCCATCGGTTAGTTTATGTGTCGTTATGAGTCGTCTGTTATGAGCAGGCCATGGGAGGAACGTCCACTCTGTACTCCAACAAAAACAAAAACAATGGTTTCTTGCCCCAAACCAAAAACGAGTGGCAATACTATTAATAGATGCTCAATTCGGAAAAAAACGAGATTCTCATGGCTTTGGTAGAGACGCAAAATACAGCCAAAACTAGATGTTGTTGCCAGAGTACTCGATCACCCGCAGGGAAAAAGCACCACCCCTGCGTGCAATTCACCGTACAAGTCCCATCCTTACTAGCTCCACGCGCCTCCCCCGCCACCACCCCACGCTCGCCCTCTGCTGCCACTCCTGGTCATACTGTTTGGTGCTTCTGTTACAGATGTTGCCCCTGCCGAAGAGCCTGTTCCAGTTCTCCACTCTGCTTGGGGTTGCTTCGACCAGTTATTGCGCACCCTTCCTTCACCACCGTCACCTGCGTTAGTCCGACTTTGCGGATACGCCGCCGGGTGTACACTACGATCCGCAGGGTACGAGGCAGGCGAGAAACGGCAAAGCGGAGGTTCAACTCTGATGCCCATAGCATCGTTCGTCGCAGTGCTTCCAACACCGCTTGCTCGCCGCCAGCCAACACCGTCGTGATCATAAGGAGGTACAAATTGTCGAACCTCCACGCGACCGCCTACTGGTACACCCGCGTGGGGGCATGGTTCAGCGGGGGAGTTCATGGGAGTACCACGATCGTCACCGTCGTTGATGGGACGCGATGAGTAGGCACCCCCTTGTTGCTCCTTGAAGGCAGGAGTCTTCGGTATTTGGGTCTGGGGCATTTCGTAGCGGCTGTCGTGAATGGGGTCGGCGTCTGGTGAACGTCGCGCACTGGACGACGCCGATTGAGGCCTATGCTGGAGTGCTCTCTTCGCGGGGTAAAGCAGCACCTGAGGAGGCTGGTCGGTGCGGTCGAACATCCTGAGAAACCGGCAGGCACGATCAACGATACGGTGCGTAGCGAGATTAGCGGGTGTACACAAGCACATATGGTCTCTCGCAAGGGAAATGCCACGCTCAGTTGACAACATAAATAATATGTATCCTGCTCGCCACAAAGCCCACTAGTATTGCATGAGGCAACAGCGACCACGTGAGTATGGTCCGGAGTAAGCCACGCTCTTTGCATCAATTATGGGTCCTCACTTTACAGAAGGCCCCTAATATTTGGTCTTGTTCCTGGAGACAGCTCTCGGCCCTCTCTAACAGCTGGAGTCGGTGGTGTCGGTCGCGTTGATGGGGGTAAGGGTGTGATCGAGAGGAGAAGTGGTGTTCAGAAATGTGGAGTATAGTACGAAGCCATGACCAGGATAACACACAAACAATAGGGCTTAGATACGTAGGAAACTCCGTGCTGTCATGGTGTATCTATCATACAGCATAGCAGAGGTCACCATACGCGTATCCTTGCTGCTGCACGATCTACAGCATTAAATTAGGTAGGTAGCACGCTCGCACGAGCAGACAGCTAGAAGAGTCAAACCGCTGACCACTGTTAACCAACGACGAGTGGATGACACGCTGACGAGGAAACAATCAGATTAGGGGATTGCAGTTTGGGTCGGATAAAATGTTCGCAACCGAAAAATACAGTCAACTGTTGAACCCTCAAGTACAATATAGTGTTTGAAGCCCACCTAACCAAGAACGCCAAAAATGCCAAATGTAAAACACGCACAGAAATACGATGTACGTAACCATTGGCGCAGTACATACGAAGATCGCAACGGTCGGTGATTCACCTGGTCCCTAGACATCGGGTGCCTGACGTGCGTAAGAATGAGACCCCTCATGTACTCAAGCTGGTCCTGCAGGTTTTGGACGTCGTTGGAAACGAATGGGGAGGAAACAACGAGCGCAAGAGACAGCCAACAACCTCGACAAGCCAACTGTTATCACGAGGTAGAACTTGCTTCGACTGGCAAGCAGAGAATTGTGTAAAATGCATCCGACGTTAATGCATATGTGATGCTGTGTCCATGCCTTTCCTTTAGTATATGCAGGAAATGCCAGCATCGATAGACAAACGGGCGCGTGTAGGGGCGCATTCCACTGTTTCAATAGCATGTTAAACAGAGAGAGACAATACTTAGATGCAGCGTTTTCCTCCCCGTACAACACTAGGCCATTAACTTATCCATATAATTATGGGCACGCTCTAATAGCCTCCAGCAAGGGGACATGGACCCAAACATATCGTCCGCTGATACCGGCTGTAGTTTGACGTGGCCGGGTCTCTGGCCGCCGCACCCAGGACCCCCAAATATGTTGCCCGAAATATCACCACGCTCGACTTGGCCACCACTAGGTCGGTCATCGACAGACTTCGCGTGCTCGTCATGCCGGGCCGAAAAAGAGAGCGGCGGGTCCTCCGCCCTGAGCAATATCTCGGCACTCTGGACACCGGGTGCCTCACGGCGGTAGCCATATCCCACGTTGTCGGACCTGCCCGTCCTCTGCGCTCCCCTTCGGTCGCTCTTGCAGGAGACGGAATGGGCAGCCATCGGCAGGACTCCCCTCGGTCGGGCATCCGGTGCTGATAGGAGTCGGAATGCAAACGGTAGGAGTGTACGTTTGTCAAGCTAATAATACGTTTTGCATATGGATTGTCACGGTACCGTTCGGTCGCATACACCAACAACGGGCACGGCTATTTATATGTACGTACGAACGTGGCTCCAAGTGTACGGCTCAGAATCAACCTGCTTGTCGAAACCGACATAGGGTACAACACTACCATACGGACGCATCTGCGTGGCCACCACGGAATTCCTTCAGGAAACGCGTAATACGATCGCCCACCTACCGCTGTTGACGCTTGCCGACGAAGTTGCGTTACCGCCAACGATAGCGCGGCTGGTCTCACCGAGTTGATGTGCGGAGCAGTAACCCCTATGTATGATGGTCGCTTAGTCTGTCCACCACCGGACGCCCCACCGGGCACCGACACAGCAGAGGTAAGAGGGGCGTCACCCCCATCAGCGTCGTCGCTGTCCTTCACCTATGGACAAGCAAGTTGTGAGCCAATAACATGAACCGACGGGGCGGTCGGCATTGTGGTAACGCAAGGTAAGCCGACGTCCTTAAACGTTGCCCCACTTTCGCACCGCGTATGCCCTGCAGCAGAGCGTCCAGGAGATGAATTCATAGTGATCAATATACAACATTAATTGCGCGCTCGTCTTCGCGTCTGTACGATTGTCGCACTTGAATGACCCTTTTGCAAAATCGTACACAACACCAATTAACATTGGTGGGTAAGATTCTTCGTGGAAGCAGAGTCGCATACTACACACCAACCAATGCTCTCAAGGTCCTGCGTTTTTCATTTACGCCGGTACGTGCCCACCTGACAGAGGTTGGAAACTAACGACCGGCAGGTGCGTCAGTGACATTGTCACCCTCGCTAGTAACATGCTGTCCAAGAGAGTATCCCGCCAGGTTTGTATCGGGGTATTGTATGATACATACAATATTGGTGAAAGTATACTTGTTAGCCGTGGGAAGAAACACTCAGGCTACAGCTAAACAGGGTCGGCCTACACCAGGGGCTCCATAACACGGTTCTGTACCTGATAAGCCATCGGGCGTCTACTGGTGTTGAAACAATGTTCAGCACGAAACAATCGAATTACAGACGGCCAGACAGGGGGTGGACAATAGCCGGGGGCCCCACCGGCTATACTGCACTTGAGCCAACTTTGCCGGCTTTTTATTAAAATAATCGCAACGACAACACGTGAATCATAGGATTTACGCTTTCCAAACGTAAAGCATATCGATATTCATATTCTGACTCTGCGGTTTGCAATTTATGAAAACGAACCAGCAAGCACCGCCAATAACAAGGTAAATCAGGGCTCACCTCTAACACCTCCGCATCGGGAGGAAGATGGAGAAGGGGTTTCGAGACTGCTCTCACCCTTGCTGCACACTGCCTCTGACTAGCGAAGTATTCGCTCGTGCCACCACGGCACGCATCTTTGTCACCCTTATCTTCTCCCTCTCTACCCGCCCTACGTTTGGCGTCAACAGGGCGGTCACCGCCTTCATATCTAGCTTCGTTGGCGGCGTGCTTAGGTGCAATCGGTGATTGGGAACGTGCCACCCAAGCGGAACAAACCGCGTCAATGACTGGGGGAGAGGACTTCTGCTTTGTTAACCAATCCCTTTTCTGTACACTATCGATAGCGGGGCCATGTTTTGGTTCGGTGCCAGCCAAACTCGTTTCAGCGGGTTTCGGGGTTGACAGTCGAATGCCTTGAGGGTTTGGTTTGGGTGCTGATTCGCTTGTATTGCCATATCTGTTAGCAAGACTGACTTGGCGAAGCCTAGGCGACACTTGGCTTGCAGGAATCTTGGGTGTGGCGGTGCTGGCGTTACGTCCAGTCAATCGACCATTGCCGGGAAGGACTAGATTGGCCTCGTGCGCAGAAGAGGCAGGGGAAAGAGGTTCCTTCTTTCGAGTGTTAGCTGCCTGTGAGCACACGAACGGGTGGGCAGTGAACGAGACGCGTATGAAGCATTTCCAAGGTTGAGTTGATCCAGAGCGTTTCACCAGCTGTCTGTTGTCCATTAAAGCAATATTCTGATGGACCCCTAAGACATGGATAACTTAGATGAATCCGGGAACCACATAGAGGACAATATACACATAAAACAAGATTCGCACCTCTGGCCGTAAACAATGTCCGTGAGAGGCTCGGCGGCCGCAAGGTACCTGTACTGTAGTAGAAGGAGAGCACCTGGGTAGAAGACGGTCAGCGAGCACAGATACATAAATCAGAACTAACAGGAGTGCTGCAAACCTTAACAGCTAACGACTATATCACCAAATCGCGAGACTCCAAAAGGGCCCTTCTGGCTGACAAAAACAACGTAGGAGTTAACCGTTCAGGCCAATAGTAGCTGAACCAACTGAGAATCCCTAGCAGAATCAACGAACCGAGACCTGCCGTGTAACCATGATACACTCACGATCGACCTTGTAGACATGGCGAACTGCTGTACTGACGGTGGTATAACAAACGTTTAATTTCGCAAATGACATATACCGCCTGCTGACGTTGTCGATGTGACAACATACTCCAACAATAGCTTATGTTGTATGGCGAATCGATTCTATGCCCACGATGATGTACCGAAACCTTTCACCGTTGACGATCTCAACCTGCATCGGGTGGGAATATAGAACGATCGGCGTATAGCGCCCAAACCCATGGTCCATTCTCCTGGGAGGGTATCAGATAATTAGAGGAATATGTCGTACCACCCACGGAAAGCTCTAGGGGCGTCAAGAATACCTGAGCAGGAGTTTTGCCGGGCACTTTCTTGCTGACCGTAGCCAGGTCGATGAAATCGTCGCGGTCCAATTTTATTATGGGTCGAGCGCGGGCATGTAATCCTCTGCGTGGGTCGTACGCCTTAACGAGAGCCTTCTCAAGAGTTCTCACCTACCGGATTGCGACGAAACGGAACATAAAACACAGTCACCAGATGTTGAGGTAGGTAGACATCTC
>JAYJME010001819.1:0-15209 GCA_036873775.1 Costaria costata
AAGGGCCCAGCAGCAGGAAGTCTGTTGCTCGAAGGGCCCAGCAGCAGGAAGTCTGTACAGCCCAAAAACCAAAATTTAAACCCAAAAAGCGAAAAATTTAAAGACCACGACATCTATAACAGTACATATGTTTACTGTCCTCCTCGACGACATTAATTGTACGATATACCGGTACGAGCTGATTCAAGCAAAAAAAACAAATTATGTCCGCCACGAACAGAAGGGTATTTTTAGCGAATAATTTGGTAGGAACAAATTTGGGTGGGTTTCTTGCTTCTTGTGGTCTGTTTCCTACACATATAAATGATGCCAGCCCACCTAAGGTTAGGATCGTCACAACCCAACCCAAGGATATTAGGTTAAAAGTGGCATTTGGCCACTTTCACTTTTGCTACGAAGTAGTTATTCTTGGGTTGGGCTATTAATAGGACGGTTCCATGGGTTAGGGTCACTATTAGTAGTAGGCGTTTGCGAAGTATTTGGGTGGAACCAATTTGGTTGGGTTTCTTGTGGTCTGTTTTCCTACCTGGATTACATAAAAATGATGCCAACCCCGCGAAACGTTAGGATCGTCAACCCAACCCAACAATAATTAGGTTAAAACCCTTTGGCCACTTTTTGCTTATTATTCTTGGGTTGGGTTAAATTAACTCTTACCAGGTACGTACGTCGGAAGGTTCCGTGGGTTAGGGTCATTGTTATATACCTGGTACCAGGTATGAAACAGGCCAGCCACAAGAAACCCAACCCAGCTGGTTCCAACCAAATTCTTCGCGAACACCCTATTTTATATAGGAATATTATGGTCAAGGTGGGGACCCGAGGTATCCCCTGCAGGTTTGCCTACGAGCGGGTCGCGTTGCCCCTCACGTGTGTGTGTTGATTGTTCAGAGAGATAGAAGATAACCTTTGTTCCGTGCCGTCACGATGAGACTAAAGAGAGGGCTCGTTGCCTCGCCCCTGTGAACCCCTGTTTTCCTATCCAGACATGCCTCCCAAGTAATACGAATACGATCCCGTAGGTAATTAACGCGTAATTACCCGTCTACCAAAACAGTACCATAACACTAGCCCACCCTGATGAGTCGTATATGCAGAAATATGGGAAACGGGGAACCCGGTTCCACGAACTGGAACATGATGAGTCGAAGACACGGCTACTCAAAACCCACTCCCGCACCTCTAAACGGCGAGGCTACGAAGCCGAAAAGGGACGCCAAGAAAACAGGGAATACGGAGGCCTATCCGAAAGGGACAGGAAAAACGTCAACGAAAACCGTCGCCACACCACCAGCAAGGCGGGGGGGCGCAAGATGCCTCTACGGAAACCCAAAAACAAAAACTACCGCCACGTACCCAGCGAGGGGGGGCGGGGCGAAAATGTATCGCTGAAAGGTAGAACGCAAAAGTCATACCGCCCTGTGGCACAGCACGAGGCCATATCTACCAGATCGCCCCCGGCTCGGAGCGGGGCGGGGGTCGGCAGGACGAAAAAAAAGCAAATAACACGAAAGGCTGCTATTCCTGTGTCACATATGAGTAGTCCGATTACCCAGACCAGCCCCGGCGCTGAGCGGGGAGGGCTAGGCGGACGAAACAGGAAATACCAGACCACAAGAAACCCAACCCAACTGGTTCCAACCAAAATCTCTGCAAACACCCTATTTAGTCTAATGCCGCATGCAATATTACATTGCCATGGTATCCCCGGTTCCCCTCTAGTGTTGAGGAGGTGTTTATTACGCATTTCATGTGTGGAATTGTTTGCCCTCCCGCTCAGAAGCATGCGGAAGCAAGCGTGAGCTAATGTGTTTAGTCATCCAATAAACTGTGAGTGATCGAGTGATCCAGAGTTTACCTATAGTGGTCATCCCATGCTAACGGTACCCTGAAAATCGTCTAACCAGCGGGCTTCTTTATACTTAGCGGCGTAGGCAGGACAACCGGGGATACCATGACACTAGCCCACCTTGGGGAGCCTTCTCCAGCAATCATGGGAGCGAGAGATGAACCTACAACATTCACTCGAATGTCACATATTTGGTATCATACTGACCGTCATGAAGAGCGGAAGAGGGTGACATAGCCAACTTTTTTGTTCAGGGCCTGGGGCTGGCGCTAGCTGTGAAAATGTGTCCCGACCAACCACAGGGCTCCACAAGATCACTAATAGTCAGGCGTTTCCGTAGGAAGAATCCATTTTATTTTATATTTCTAAAATGTTTGCTGCTGCTGCTACCGCCGCCATACGACGAGTAGTGTATAGTGCTGCTGTACGAACAGCAGGAGGGTGTGTGTTTCTTCTTGTTTGGCGTTATTTCTCTGCACTCAACCATGATCATGTTTCGCACCCCTTGGCATTACGGAATGTCACATTTACGGCCTCCGTTTGCCTACGACATCCTCGACCGTGTACGCGCATGAGCGGAGCCGTAGGCGGGCGAGTGTGTTTCTTTCTGTTCGGCGTTCTTTCTCTGCACTCGACCATACTTATTTTTTTCACCCCTTGGCAGTACGTAATGTCACATTTACGGCCTCTGTTTGCCAATGACACCCTCGACCGTTACGGGCATGCGCGGAGCCGTGACGGGCGTTAGCCCACCGCGGCAAAGCCCCCCTGTATGTCATCAAGTAATACGAGGTATTTAACGCCAAAAAACGATCCTATAATGAAACTAAGTAATTAAAGGCAACTACGTCAATGTCCAATTTATATCACGCCGTTTTTTTAAGATATATTCTGGAAGTTTACACGTGTGTTCTATGAGCCCCTGCCGACCCTTACCGAACGGTGGTTTTTAGTTTGTTTTTTCGCCAGATACTTAGCATTCCTTGTAAAATAAATAAAATATCCAAACATCTGGCGAAGAAAGGGCACCGTCCTTTAACCGGTCGACAGGGCTCACAGAACACGTGTGCAAAAAATCATCATCTCCAGAAAACATCTCCAGAAAACAGCGTAAACTTTCGGTGCTGAAGCAATTTGGGTCTTCCTTGACCCAGCCTGTCCACAGGATATTACATCTAGAGGACATGATATATCGGTAGGCTCTAACGGCCACCAGGCAGGATGATGGACAAAATGGATAGAGGACTGAGCCACGACGCTACGGCGCATTGGGAGGACTGCGTGACCAACAGCTCTAGAGCTGCCAGCGAACGAGCTTTAGACCTATGGTGTGTATGTTATTCGTAGTATGTGCTGCACATGTTCACTTCGCAAGTACGTATTATACCGTGTGTCTTGTGCATTCCCGCCAAAGTCAGGCAGACCGTCTACCGTCCACCACAGCATAGTGTAGTGAGAAAATGCATTGCTCTATTTTATTGACAATTTTCTTGGTCCGGAATTGTTGGCAACGCGACCGACGTGTCAAAATACTACATTTGTGTTACCCCACTCGCACAACCAACAACCCACTGCCTGCAATGACGGTCGTCAGCCGCCCTACTGTGACCGTTGAACTCTTCCTTTGCAGCGCTCGCGAACATTGTTCGCATGCCACCCTGACCCATCCTTCAAAATCAAGACAATGTCCTTGGAATATCTCGTAGAAGTCTACAACACGACTGGCAGCTACCGGCGACAAGCCACCAGTCGTGATAAGCCATAATACAAATATCGTGCGATATTTTCGTTCACAAAGAGCCAGGGCCTCTTCGTTGACCATTAATAACAACGTCGTTCGGCGTGTAATGAAGAATTTAGTGGGTGTGGTACGTTTCTAGAACGGAGGGGAGTGCTTTTGGTGACGGAATACCAGCACGAAGCGGGTTTAACAGCACTTAAAAGATATTGCACTGGGTGCAGTGGTTGCTGAACAGACAGGCAGACAGACGCTGCCGCGCTCGTTGGTTGCAAGTTATAAATATTTGTATGCATTGTCAACATGGTTCACTGCCGACTATTCATCGCAGAGCTATCACTCATCCAAAAAAACAAACAAACAAAAAACCGAAGTAAGGGTGGTAGTCACCGAAACGCTGAGAGAAGAAAGTATGACCATCTCGTCATCGACGCAAGTTCCGATTAAACGGCATGAGCAAGGCTCGAGCTTCGTATACTCACACGAAATGTCTTTCTCTCTACCCGATGCTACTACATACAGCAAGTGTTTGACGTACACCTACAAAAAAAGGCAATGTATTAATAGTTAATATGCCACGCCCGAGACACCGGCTTGGTGCATTGCGAAGTGTCTATTTCCTTCTATGAATAACGGACCAGCCCATCGTATCTGAAACGCGTTAAAAATTCTATCAAGGCTAATTTCGTGGACCTGTGTTCAGGTCAAGGCCAAGCCAAGGCCAGCATATACGCCCCAAGTGTGCCAACAGCGTGTCGACGAGACATCACGGGGCAGTACCGCCGTGAGACAGTTTTACCAAGAGGTCAGGCGCTACGTCGGTCGTTCGTCTTCTTGCTGCTGGTAACTTCGCCACCTTACCGACAACGCCGCCGAGCGGACGAAGTTGGTGCACCTGAAGAGGGGGCGGGTTGTGGGATTATGGCAGGAATTAAAAATCGACAATACTCTAATTTTGTGGGCGGATGAACACGATGGATTACGCTACGCTATTCTGTCAGAATCTTGGGTATCGCAAAAAATTGGCTGCCAGATGCGCCCCTGCAAATTGCCTACTTTTGAGCAACTATAGTAAGAGAGATAGTGCATTCGTAATAAACGAGAACAGGTGCTGATGGCATACCCCATAATTAGAAAACGTATCGTGAACACGTACGTTACGTAGAGTACACCCGCCAAACGTCAACTGTGAACTCTCGTCTTTCGGTGGGGTTGCAGTACCATAAACTGAATGGCTCGAGAATACGGCACCACATGCTCATAGGTGTACATTTTGCCCAGCACAGCTGTTGCGGCGATAGAAAATCAAGCAGCCGGAATAGAGCGCAAAAGCGGCGATAGAAGGGGAACTGACCTCTTCAGGGAACGCAACACCTTCCGCCACCCCCGCTGGTCGCTTCGAACGGCTTCGGTGCGACTCTTCGGGTTCGTCTGTGGTGCAAGCCTGGTGCAGTTTTTGCCCCCCGCTCGTGTCATTCGTCGCATCGCCTGCGCCTGTTTTTCAAACGTAACCGACGTCAAGCTGAGCTCTAAGTCGGTTTGCGTATCAAAACTAACTATTGCTGATTTTACGAAACAACGCCTCGTCAGTGTCGTGATGACATCTCTAACGTGGGCTTGCAGTGCGATGTAAACCTATATGTCCTAGGCCGACATGTTACGCCCTAGGCCGGCATATGATGTACATAAACACGAATCGAGGAGCATCGCATAGCCGAGAGACGTGTTTCAGAGAGGCACGAGAACCTGCGCTGCTCCTCGAGTACCCAACACAACATCAACACGGCTGGTAGCGCCCAGTCACGCCTGAGTACGCCGTCAAAGTGCACTTCCACGTGTCGCTGCTCATCAGAAGGAGGGCCACCCACTCTACTTGAAAAGGTCACAAGCCACACAACAGAACGACCCCAGGGCTACACGGTTACTACAAACGGCTACCCACCCACAAAGCGCGAAAACAGCCAAGGAAAGTTCCAAGTGTACTTATAGCCAACTTCACCTTTTGTCGGGGTCTTGGAGCAATTAACAGTATTATTGTCGCCAGCTGCACAAGACTGCCCAGTGTCACCGCCTCCGTCACCGTGTTCGGGTTGTTGGACTTGGCCTGTTTCGTCGCCAGCTTCTTTGCCGTCTGGCGATAGCGGTCAAAGGAACGCGTACCGAAATGATGTAGGGATGGGTCGCAACGCTTCGGTATGAGTCAGTCGCTCATGTGCCCGGCTTAAAAAAAGAAACAAGGATGCATAGAAGGACGCAAGCAACCACGGGCGTAATCGCCACGAAACTGAGCATATTTTGGCGACTCGCACATTGACGGCGCACTCATTGTGAGATACTGTAAAATACACCAACACGACAACAAAAGCACGCCTAGCGAAGTGCCACACGGTGTAGGAGGACTTGCGCGTGTGCCCGGTTTGACATTGAGAGCAACCTAAAACCATTTTACTACCGGAAGCAAGACCCCGCATTAAATTCAAGTAGTTTTCCCCCCCCAAAAAAACGTGGGTGCAGTTCCTAACGGTTAACCTTCACCTTGTCTTGGGGGGCTCCCATAAATAGCGTGTTAATGCACGAACGAGGCCACCCCCAAGCAAACGTCCTGTACAGCCCTCGGGTATGAACCGACCCAAAAATGGCACCACCCCACGTTCGGATGACGCAATACACGAGGGTCTCACCTGAGCAAGCATTGAGAATCTCCATCGTGTCGCGGAGCCAGGCATCAGCTCCTTCACTCCCTGACAAAGCTTTCAGGTGAGGCAGGACGTTTCGTGCGTGCTCCTATCCCCGCGTAGCAGATGGACACGCACAAGACAGAAGGAAATGGATCAAACACAGCATGAGGCTATACACAACGTAAGAGGTGCTGCTCTTGTTACTTTGGAGCTGATCCTTTTACAATCCCTCCCGCCGCGCCGTGGTCTTTCGAGCCGAAGGCAGCGCAATCAACACCACGAAAAGGGACAACGCTCACTTACCAGCTCGCCCGCATCGCAGCAAATCTCTATGGCTGCACTCAGACTGCATGGATCCGGCTTGGACAGTTTCATCTCCTGCGACCGTTGCAACACTTGAAGGCCCTTCCTCCACTCCCCCCCAGAACCGCACGCGCGAATTGTGGCTGCCACAGCGAACCCCGCCGGCCGCATCCCCTCTCGATACATCTCAGACAATAGCGTAATAGCGCGCTGCCAGCTGCCAGCCTGTAGTCCCAGTGAAAGCAGAAGTCGCGGGGAAAGGGTTCTTGAGAGTCAAGCAGTATCGTGCGAATCGCCAAAAACCCGTGCGGTATCCACGGAAGTGCGCGTCAATCGTTCACAAGCAGCGGCCAACCCCAGACTATTGCACGAACTGCGCCACAACTGATTTAACGGGGCACGTCACGCGCTGACGTAATAGTGAAACGCTCGAACACAGTCCCGGTCTTGCGCGGGCGGTATCTCAAGTTGAGGCAACTCTTGCATGCTCAAAGTAATCAGGATGGCATGGCATCAGGAGTGCAGCGCCGGTACGCCTTTACGATACAAAACTACGATATCACTCCGGCGCTTGGCGACGAAGACGCTGAATGGAATCGCACCCGATTTTGGAGCCGCGACAACTACCAACAGCTTTTAATGCAACAAACGAGCCGGCGAAAGAAGCATCAAGATGGCGTCCAACACCTACCCGCGGTATCGGTTGGCATGGCGAAGCAACTACTAATACATAAAATACTACCTTTCCACACGCCCCAACCGCGCAGTTATAGCTCCTGACGCCTGGCGTGAGTCCTGCCTCCCTCATCTCCTGCAAAATGTGTATGGTCTTATCCGTGCGATTTCCTTCTCCCGTCGCCCGCAGGAGGGCCATGTAGAACTTTTCCGTTGGCCGCACGCCGTCTTCCTCCATGCACTGCTCACGCCACACCACGCCACACGCACGCCGCACGTACACGCACAATTGATACCAGGGGCACGCTTGAGACAGAGATCTATCGTAGCGCAAGAGAATTCAAGTAAGGCGGTCTATGATCATACAAACACCACCCGGAGGGCGAGGGAGCGCGGTTCGCTATTCCGGCTGTACAATGCACTTTCACGGGCATCAAGACATACCTCGTATGTACGCACACACATCGACTGAAAACAGCAAACACTCATGGCTAAACAAAGCTAAATTTGATGCGACACACCCGGAACCGCGTGCGACCACATCGATCTCGCAACCCCGTCCGCCTCAAGAAGGTGGCGCCAGGCTACGAACGAGCTAACAGGGGTATGCACTCACATGTCTATCATACTTTTGGGAAAGGGTGAGCTCATTATCAGCGATACCACGCAGTGCAATTGCAGCCTCAACTTGGTGAACCGCGGTGAAGTGCGCTTACCTCCTTCAATATAGTCGCCTCCTCCCATTTTCCCGCTCTCGCGCAAGCCTGCGCTGTGGCAATGTACACAGAGGCTGTAGGGGGGGGACCGCGCTTCCGAGTGTCGTGCAGGAGAGCTAAGGCCACCTCCCACTGTCCCGCCCTTCCACACCTGTCCAAAGACGGCCAGAGAGCGCCAACAGAGCGTTCAATATAGCTAAAATAAGGTGCGGCTCCATTGCTCAGGGGCGACTCAAAAAATGTAATTATTTTAGTTGAGACAACGAACAAGGACAGCAAAGCTGATTGATCGGTGCTAAACCAAGGATCGGCTTGATCACTCAACAGACGAGACAAGTTTGTCCCATTACCACCATCCTGCACTCATATATGTATGCAAAGCTTAAGTCACTCACGCAGCGATGACGCTTGACAGGGTCAGCACCGCGGGAGGGTACCCGTTGACGCGCATCGATTGTATCAACGCCACGGCGTGTTGCCATTCGTCTGCCTGCGTGCGGGCGCGCGGCGTGAAGAAGCCAGAGGGACAAAGAGGTACACGCAGAAACAAAAAGAACGGCGAGCGAGGTCTCTGTGAACAGGAACAATAAAATCCGAGTTTCTGTACCGCCTGGTCCTCTGAGGGAATTGGATTCGCAACGTAACAGGACAGGGCGGATGATCGCGGGAGCATTGGGCACCTTTTGCATATCAGGCCATTCTTCATCACCGGAATCGCTTCAAACTTGACCTAACATAAACGAAGCAAAGCAATGTTGTAGGCGTGGCGTGGCAGTGACGTCAAAAGTTATTGCTGCAGTCCAATCTCATCAACAGCCGCTCAACGGCCGTATCATACTGTTCCCACATTCCAATACTGAAGGCTTGGACTCGACGCGTTAACTTACCTTGGAGCAGCAGTCGACGGCAGCCTTGAACGCCACCTCTGTGGGAGGGTTCCCGTCCGCCTTCATCTCTTTCAGCAATTCAAGAACCAGCATCCACTGGCCCGCTCGTCCGAGCGCGTTTGCCTGAAATTCGCGACACAGGATAAATATTGCTGAAATACTATCGCAGTAGGGGCGGTCGCATCATGTACCGAGATATCGGTATGTTTATATTTCGCACTATGATAGGAGTACGTAGCTCCTCCGCCAGCGACGCACCGGCACATATAGCAACAAACAAGCACCATCCACTTTGCGGTATGGAGGTAACAGCTAGCTGCTGAATCGCCATGCTGTTTGAGTTTGGCCTACACAAGCGGAAATTGAGCGAGAGGCAGGCAGTACCAAGTACTTTTTTAACCCTCTTGGGATTTGAGACGGGAAAATTAACGACATAAAATACCAATTACATGATCGACCACACGAAGCAACGCGGGCTGCTGACTTAGGGGATGAACACTGTACCTGGTACTTGCTTCCAAGGAGTGGCGCGACATGCGCGCAGCATGATACTACCGGTACTCAAGCCACTGCACTATTCGCACTATTTGCACTATTCAAATAGTCATAGACACTATAAAAATACAACAATACAATAGACGGTTGATAGTGCCGCACATGTCGAACGTTTTTATCGCGTTTTCTGGGTCCGAACTGGGCAATAATTAAGAGACGAAACAAAATTTGATGCTGGTACTCACCGTCGCGCCGAAGCTGACTTGGTCCGGAGGAAGACCCAGCTCGCGCATCTCCTTCAGAAGGGACAGTGCCAGCTGCCATTGCCCCCCTCGCCCGCACGCGTGAATGGCGGAGTTGTAGGATATCGCATTTGGCTGTAGAGGGCATGGAGGGATTGGATATTCGATATTTTAGTCACAGATAAGAGGCTGGTTCAGGCAAGAAGCCCCAAATTTTGTCAGCCACGAATGCCGCAATATCTACGCGAATGTCACATATTTGGTATCATACTGACCGCCATGAATACTGGGAGAGGATGACATGGCCAGTTTTTTGTTAAGGACCTAGAAGTGGCGCTGGCGCCGAAAATGTGTCCGGACCAATCACAGGCCTTCAAAGAGGTCAATAACAGTAAGACGTTTTCTTAGGAAGAAAAAAATATCCCATTTATTTTTCTAGAAGAGCCGCTTCCAGGTGCTCCAAGGCATGTTTGTACAAAGTTTCACGCAAATATTCGAAGAACTGACCACGTAGGACCAATATTAAGTCATATTTAACGCCCAAAATCAAATCAACACTAAAACCAAGTAACTACTAGGCGAGGCCGTAATTTTGCACGTTTACCGCACAAAAGTCCAAATGTCCACGTCGTTTTTGAGATATAGACCCTGAATTTTTTCACACGTTCAATGTGTCTCTCCCTGCCGAACGCTTGGCAAATGTTTTTTTTTTGCCGGAATTTTGGGATTTCTTCAAGACCCAAATTCCCCAAAAAAAAACAAAAATCGAAATGTCTGGCGAAAAAAAAAAGGAAAAAACATCCCTTAAAAGCTCGGCAGGGACAAATTAAACACGTGTGCAAAATTTCAGGGTCTAACTCTCGAAAACGGCGTGGACTTTGAACTCTGAAGGAATTTGGGGTTTCTTGCCTGAATCAGACTGCAGTGTGTGCAAATGGGCGAATGGCGATGTTGTCGATACAAGTTTTTCTCCATCAAGGTTCACTGAGGCACCACTGCAAAATCTCGTATATCGGGTGCAGCCCCGTCTGTCCAATGCCGGGTCCGTGCCGCGTGTTCACCACAACAACCCACTAACCCCGCCGTTTGCTTAAGCCATCACTAGCTGTGATTCGAACACAATAAGGGAAGCGCGTCAAGACGCTCCCCACAGCCAAGAGGAGTACACATGCAGTACTGCGAAAAACAACTCGAAAAGAGCGTGGAAGCATGTTGCCAAAAACCAAAACAGGTGGGACCCTTTCGCTCGTCGCTCACCGCGACGTCCCCTCCAGCTTTGGACATTTCCCTGAGAAGAGCCAGCGCTTTCTCCCACTCCCCTCCTCTTCCAAGCGCGTTGATGGTGGCGTTAAAGCTTACAGTGTCCGCTTGCAAAGACTCTCCACCTTTTGCGAGTGCACCCGCTCGCAACTGCGCCAGCAGGTCGAGCGCTGTTTGCCATTCGGCCACCTTGGCACAGCTGCCAGTGACGAGGGTAGAGAGCACGGGAGGAGTAAATGGGAGTTGCCATACATGTTGCCCGCAATCCAACTGATATGCATAGCTATAGGTTGGTGGTGAAGGCACACTAAATCAGGTCGCCGATCCAACGACAACACCATTTCAAGGTGAAATCGATCGCTGAGATGAGGTGACCCCTAGCTGAGATATAGCACATCAGGTCGAATCCTCCCCATCCGATCGAACAGGCTTAGCATGGCAAACACCCGGCATGTACACGAACGCGCGGGAAGTGTTGCATAAAATTGTATAACTCTGTTCCTCGGCTATCATCTAGCACCACAGGCCAAGGCGTATATTGCATAGAACCGCGAAATATCGCACAGCATGGCTGCACTCCGGAGCCCTGTAGTTACCCCCCCAAAAACAGTGCGATCGACTCACGCTTTGATGGCGATGTTGAACGTCCGCGAGTTTGGACGTTGTCGTAGCGGCGAACCCTTAGACTGCATTGACTCCAGCATCGTCAGCGCTGTCCGCCATTCACCCGAAATCCCGCAGCTACAGGACGAACACGGATCAGATTCCACATCAAAGCAGGACGAAGACAGGAGAGAGCAGAGACAATCAGAAACACCAAATTGCTGTTGTCTGTCCGCCCAACGATGCTACAACATATCGCATCGCATGCTTTCAAGAGGCGGGCGCCTCTGAGGTTTCTCGACCACGCCAGATACACCCCCCACCCCAACCCTCCCCAAGTTTAATGTAGCATGCAGGGCCACTACTCACGCGTCCATGGCGGCATTGAGCGTTACCGTGGTAACTTCAACCCCTTCCCGCTCCATCTGTTGTAGCAGCGCCAGAGCCTCCTCCCACATGTGCGCCTTGCCACAAGCATTGATCGCCGCGTTAAACGCGTATCCGTTTGGCTGCAGAAACAATTGACGCAACGTGGAACATATTTCGAATGTAACGATGATCAG
This sequence comes from Costaria costata, assembly GCA_036873775.1. Classification (NCBI taxonomy): domain Eukaryota; class Phaeophyceae; order Laminariales; family Agaraceae; genus Costaria; species Costaria costata. Next base: position 12,010 of record JAYJME010001819.1, read on the forward strand.
CAAAACGTAAACGTCGCTGACCTCAACGACGGCGAAAACGGGAGAAGTCAAGACATGCTTCAAGAGATGCTTCCAGACATGCTGGCACTTTGTTGGGGGGGAATACGCCGGTACGCACTCGAGCAATCGAATGAAAGACCCGTCGCTCCTCGAAAACCAGACACCTGGCGCTGCACCTGAAGGAATGACAAGTACACCCTCGTATGCACATACGAAGTATAAATAGGGGCTTGCGTCAATCGGTGGCTCCGCCTCGACACAAATACCGCGTCTGGAGAGTGTAAAGGGCGTCACTATCGAGGCAAAGCGCGCACCTGTACACCCGCTGCCCGCATCTCATCGAGCAACTGGCACGCCTTTTTCCATTGCAGCGCCTTCGCGCACGCATCGATGCACCCCGCGTAGCTGTATTCGTCCGGCGTGAGCCCATCACCCCTCATATTTTCCACCAACGTTATCGCCTCTCGCCATCTTCCCACGAAGCAAAGCCCCACGGCGCAAGAGCAAGACAAGGTTGACAGCAGGAAGGTTGACTCTCATAAGTCTTCTGCCCCACTCACTGTAAGAAACAAGTGTTATCATCCCGCGTGCGTCGTTCTCTGAGCCAATAACATACACGACATACACAACATAAATTAAAACCTCCACAGGAGACGAGGACCACCTTCGTGCCACTGGCATGTTCCAAAAATAAGATAGTTTAGCTGCCGCTAGGAACTCGCGCAGCAGGATACTTGTAACTACCGTCCACTTGTGTGCGATGGTTGCTGGTTTGTCTCAATTGACCAGGAAAACAATCGACGGTCCTCGTTTCTTTCTTTGGGTTGCTGAAGGAATACGGCGTACACGGGACCTTTCAGGCATTTTTGGAGGGCACTATTACAAACCATACAAATATATGACACAATAATACTATTAGTAGCCGATTCCCACTTTTAGTCGCACTGGGTCTTTGCGCCGTGTTGCTTTGAGGTCGAGGCCAAGAAAAATAATTTCCCTTGTACCATGCACCATCGAGTACGGCTTACTATGAGGGCAGTTGATGCACGAAGTAGCTGAGGTCGGGCCAGGCGATTGTAACAGCGTGAACATTACTGGCCTCAACAGCGTGAGAACATCCTGTGTATAATATGTACCAGGTATCAACAAATAAATAGTATCCACACCCCACACCTGCTCGTAACGAGCGAACTCACCTGCCACTTTTGGCGAGAGAAATGACTGCTTTGTTGTAAACCACCCTGCTCAAAATCACTTTCTCGTTCCTGGCAGAGTCCTGCTCGAGGGACGGAGTCAACACACAGCAGTGCGACCAGGACGAACACACAAGACTGAACTGAACAGAGATATCGCTAACAAGCTGACGTCACGTGGATACATAAGCCGCATGATCAGTTGGACGCTACCGCTGTCAACAGCAGTGGGCTGACGGCGTCTACATCCCTCACAATCAACCCTACTTTTTAGCTAAAGTTAGGGCACGGAAACGTTTGGATGCCTTTCCAGACAATCAATTGAGCCGCTTTTGCCACAGCGTCGCAGGTCCGGAGGAAATCCCCGCGCACGCTACGACGTATGCGCCAACTCCAATCGCACAAAAACACAACACAAAAACATCTTCATAGCGCTCGACGGTACTCGGTTCGACTGCTCGCACTGAAAGACGTCATCCCCAAACCACAAGCTATTTATTATAACTGCTGTGATACACCAATAGACTACACAAATTTCGGCTGACCAGGCGCTACTATTGATACTGAGGCCATTTTTTGCTGCGAGTACAGGCAAAAAAGTCTCTTAATGGTGGGGTGCATGCAGGCTTCCATGATTAATTAGTCTGTCTGTTGTCTACCGTCTTTACTGTCTGTGGTGTACTGTCTGTCGGCGGCCTACATAATTGATTGCGAGAGCTGTACGTGACCCATTTCCACAAACCCGGCGTCTACAAGAGCGGGCGAGTTTGGGTTAATAACGCCCAACTATTAACGTCGCAACCTGTGTCGAGTTGGCCGGTGATGTGTTTTGAATGCGGCGGGACTTTGCTTTATTGTTTCACCAAACACAGCCTACTGCGAGCAGTCTTGCCTCATTTACCTTTCTACAATCAATAGTATTTGATACTGTATCAGATACTGATTTTGCTGTGTTGCAAGCAAGTTTCTAGGCGTAAGCAAGCGTGAATGTACTTCGAAAATATATTGTAATAATAATAAGGCCGTTTCTTGCCTCCAGGCAAAAAAGCCTCTTCGTTGCAGGGTGCGTACAGGCTTCCACTACATCGTATGTAACTATTATTAGTCCGTCTGCCTGTATGTCTGTTGTGTAATGCTGTGTACTTACAGTCTGTCATGTTTTTGCATGATTGCGTCCGCGGTACGTGACCGATTCCACAAACCTGGCGTCTACAGAACTGTGCGAGCTTGGGCTAACGCGTTGGTGTTTCGTCGCACGCCGTTGCGAGTTGATCGCGGTCGCCGTGCTGCTGTGTTTTTGGGGGCTTTTGCTGCTTCGTGTTTTGAAAATGCGGCGGGATTTCGCTTGTTTGTCTTTGTGTTTTCTTCGAATGCACACGGCCTACTGCGAGTATGGTAGCCTTGCCTCATTCCACCTCTTACTATCATACATATAATACGAAGTATGTACAGTACTGTACTATTAAATTAATAACATAATTTAGTAGAAATAAGAGAACACTAGGCATCAATTTACAAACCAATACCTCGAAATAAGTAAATGTTAGACCTGGTATTTTGATTTTGCACCAGCGGCGGGGTCCATCCACAGGGTGATAGTACAGTCAACCGAGCGACGGCTCGACCGAAGAATATAGGCCAAGGCCGCTAACTATACACCGGATAACCGGGCGATCGACGGTCACCCGACCGACTGCGCGACCGACGAAGGTGGCTAAAGGCCGTCGAAATAAGCACTGCACGAAAGCGATTGACGACTTGTTGTACATGCGATACTTACCATATCTCGTACTGCTGGACTCACATAGACTAACTTACTTTTGTCTTTTTCCTGAGATTGCCCCGTTTGCCCATCCCTGGCCTCTCAGACTTCCCACTTGAACACCGCCTCCTCTTATTACTGGCGGGACCAACCCAGCTTTCTTTACTCTCCAGCTTTTCAGTTTTGTGTTCGTGCGCGTACCCAGAGCACGGCAACTGGGGCGAGCGCGACGCCATCGCGGGTAT
>JAYJME010001820.1:0-15205 GCA_036873775.1 Costaria costata
ACCCACTGCTTATCTACCCTTCATTCAACACAGCGGCGTGTCTTCTCACATTTGAGGCATGCTACGATAGAGGTGTTGTTCCATGATGCTTTTTTCTGAGGCTCCTCACTTTAGGAGCTCTGAAACTCACCCACATACTGGTTTTGAGTCAACGAAAAGTGCAACCGGATTGAAAAAACCCATGACCTAGGCATGCAAAACAATCATATTGCAGGAAAAAAATGGCACCCAGACGATTTTGGGGTTAAGGAACTCCGTCATTCAGAAACAAAAAAAAACAAAAAGTGCTATTGATACCTCTATCGTAGCACGCGTCATTTCAAGGTTGGAAGTGGGAGTGCGCGTCATGCTCACTCAGGATTTAGACATGCCAACGAATGCGGCCAAGGATGTCGTCGAGGCCATGTTGCCTTACACCTTACACCTTACACCTTACACCTTACACCTCACACCTCACACCTCACACCTTACACCTTACACCTTACACCTTACAGGTTTCTACTTCGAAGGGTGGAGCCGTTCATTGGATTCCCCGCATTACGTTTTCTTTCGTTGCATGGCAAGGTGTGGATGTCAAGCGGGTTCAGTTTCCCGTTCGCCTGCGCTTTGCAGTGACTGTTCACCTCAGCCAAAGGCAGACAGACGAAGCTGCACAAAGTTGTTTTTGATTTTACGAAGGGATGTCTTCATGCACGGATGCCTGTATGTTGGCCTTTCTACGAGAGCCTCGGTCGGAAGCCCGCCGACATCAGAATCTTGACAATCGAGGATAGGATTTGCCCCTGCAGGTTTTGTGCCCGGGCTGTCAACGTTGTTTACCGTTCTTTTAGTTCCCGATTTCAAATAATACTGTTGGGTTTTAACTGTTTCTAGAAACTAAACTTTTGAGTTTGCATGCGTGTATTTGGCAGTTCGGGTGACCGAGGGTGTTCTATGCGCAGGCGCTAGCTATAATAGCACCCGTTTTTTTTAGCTTGTTTACACCGGGGCATCCACCCTCGCTTACTATTAATACTACCCCAAAAACTATCCCACACTATCTCCAAGTAGTTTTGTCCTCAAAAACCGTTTCCGGCTCTGAAGGGGTTAACTAGGTTTTAACTTGTGTGCCCCTTCTCGTCGCCAGTTCGATTATGTTTTGTCCTTGCGTTATGGATGTATCTCGGGCCGGATCTAACCTACAACCTGCGTGCGACACTTTTATCAACACTCCTCGCCGGGTTCACGGCTTCGCCCCTTTCTGCCGTCGTCATGGCTCGCCATTCCAGGGGTTTAACCCCTTTAGAGCCGGAAACGGTTTTTGGGGACAACACGACTTGGAAATAGCGTGGGATACGTTTTGGGGTAGTAAAAGGGTTAAGGAAACGGTTTTTGGGGACAACACAACTTGGAAATAGCGTGGGATACGTTTTGGGGTAGTAAAAGGATTAACTGGTGTCAACTTTTCTTCGACTGGGCCATACTTTTTTCGGGTGTTTCGGCTACTTGCCTCTCATTTCGACGTCATTTGCCTTCGCATCTCGACCCCATTATTTTGCGCCCAATTCGCCCTTTTGCTATTCAAGGGTCGGGGTTACTCTCCCCGCCTTTGTTTCGTTTGCGTAACCTTCATTCACCCTACGTACACGAGCATCACAACATCACAACCATTCACCCGCTGGACTCCAGTTACGGATTATCGTTTTTCGTTATTTTGTTTTATCGTCCATGAGGTTACCTAAGACCCGTCTATATGGACTCCGTCATACCCCCTACTCTACTTCACTATGGTAGAGTTTACTTGTATCGTTGATGCCCATTTTATTTTTTCTGCAAACAAATCCTTCGTTCAATTTGCCCTGTATATCTACACCATTGCGGGGTTCTAGTACGACCAATCATCAGTATGCACGTCGGGATTATTTCCCGGATGCTATTATACGATACCACATTTGCTCTTAACCCTTTTACTACCCCACAAAAGTGTCCAACACTATTTCCAAGTAGATTTGTCCCCAAAAAACGTTTCCGGCTCTAAAGGGGTTACCCCTGTGGTACTGCATCCACAATTTTGGGGACAAACTACTTGGTATTATTGTGGGATAGTACAACACACGGAGCGAAAGCAGGGTGGTTTTAATGTTGTACTTCAACTACTTTGCGCGTCCGGGGACTTCGACTTACGGTATTATATATAAAAAACAACAACTGGAAAACTGTATCATTGACCATGTATGCATTTGTGCATCAAGAGAGGTCTCAAAGTCGTCCTCAGGTCGTAATTGGACTTTTCTTTACAGTTCCATGTACAGTAGTATTAATAGTAGTACCGATACCATACATAACAATACCCTGTGCGCATCAATTTATTTCAGCCCTCTTACTCATCAGCTATTATATCAAATTGCGACAGATATATCGTATCTACTATACTACTCTGTAACTAGAACAGGGTATTTGCTCGGAGAGAGGGGTGCCAAGGTATTGTCGTTTTTTTTTCTTGCTCCATTGCACAAGCCTCCCACATTGTATTCGTCTGCTACTTACTTACTTCAATGTGGTCTTACACCACCGTGGGGGCGGGAGGGCCGCTTATTCCCTACCTGGTAGTTTATATTCGTCGTGCAGCAGAGTAGCTTCCTTGCTACCAGGGTACCATTTTTTCTTTTTTCAAGTCTATTAAATTCTCGTAGAACCCTACCTAGTATATATGAACAGGCTAAAGATCTCGTCCGGTAGATCTTTTACCAGATCTGTACCGAAATGCAAGGGCCGTTTGGCTATTAAATCTTCTTGGGACTTCAAAAGAGGGGAAACATAATTGACGATCAAAAGCGACGAAAACAGAGCAACCACGGCCACCACTGCGTGATTGGGGGATGATACAAATTGGTGTCTGAGTTATATACACTGCTTGCAAGGAGAACGGCACGGGCGCAGCACGGGTGCAACACGATTCTACCCGTGCTGCGGGGCGCTCACGCTGTTCTCGTAGACGGTTGATATATAACAAGCAGATAGCGCCAAAGTCATCATTGTTTTGGTCGCTATTGCAGCAGTATATACTTCGAACTATCAAAACGGGGATCCCAACTAATTTTATAAAATTGTTAAAAAGTAGGACAGCTGTGAGTTCGACCAGTTGAGTGGTTGATACTCATCTTTGCAAGACACGTGATGGTACGTCATATAAAAATCAAAATTCTGGACGAAGTGGTAAACCGCACTATTAATATTAATACTGCTTGTCATAGTGCTCACCGTAAACAGCGCCGCCTGGAAAAACGAACCTCCCCTCTCCCCTCGTTGCTTCGCGGGGGGAAGTTTCTTCATCCGTATCCTTGACGTCGCTCATCTTCGAGGAGAGAGAGTAGGATATAATCCCGAGGATGTTCCGTAGAACAGCAGCAAGCAGCAGGCAGCTCAGCTGGCGCACTTGACTGCGGATGTCGTCCGTCCCTTCCCTTCAAAACGCCGTCAGATAGATCGCGCAGATGGGTTTGTACCGTTTGCCGTTTACATCATGTAGGTACTGCTTGTAGTCTATAATATACATATCATAGGTGTCACTGAATGCTTGTACAGCACGTACGTGTCATTTGCTGCGATGTGATGTGCTTTTTATGATGTGTTTCGGGAGGAGACATTATTAGGTCAGACGATCGGGAGGGTATTATGTATGACAGCGGCGCCTCTTGAGGTGACCCACGGACAACGTTCGTTCGCTCTGCCGCTGCACCACCTACTGGAAGGTATCTTTTAGTGCCAGGTATGTACGGCGAGATGATGGCAGATTTCTTATGCATGGATTGACTGTACGGTAAGTCTTTTTACCTGCGGCGGTTGAGCGGTAGAAACGCGCGCGCGCACACACACACACACACACACCTGTTTTATTTATTTATCATATCCGACTCGGTGGTGGAAACAGGCACTGCTGCTGCCTGCGTACTCGTAAAAAAAAATGGAGGTCGCCGTGCAGTATAGAACGTTTTGCTCGAGGCGAAAGTGGACGGATCCGTCACGTGTTACTTCACGCGCCACCTCCTACCTTATCCCGCTGCACTCTGCGCGAGAGCAGACGATGGAGAGTTGCTGGCAGAACCACAGCCCTCGCATCATATGTCCGCACCATCATCAGCTATCATATCATACACATCGTATCCTCGTCTGTATACCACGGCTCTCCGTCCAGCAATTAAACAAGTGATGTAAGTTTATACGTACGATCAGAACCGTCGCTGTGGCTACCCGTATAGCTACGCGTAGTGCCAGATAGGGCATAATAACTTGTGCTACTGAACTGCCTTACTGCTTCCCTACGCATCATATAATAGCGGACCAGTACGGCCAGAAAGGTCGCTGTGGCTCGGGCACACGGCAGACAGGGCTGGGATCGCTACCAGGCGTATCTACAGGTAAGTATTATCCTGCTCGGACACATCAAATCAGTCATTCATTCTTCCGCAGGCAGGTGAGACTTTCAAACCAGTTGAACTTCGTACTCGTCGTAGTATACGTACACCTGCTCCCTATAAACACCGTACATCGTGTGGATCCGAGAATTCCTCGCTGACTCTTTCTCACCGCGCGCGCCAGACCACGGACCCACGAGCTCAAACGTGCAGTCTCACAACAGGCTGAGAGCTGAGCAGAGCTGGAGAAGGATGGCAGGATTGGGGGTGGGACGGCTTACTGCGTCACTGCAGGGCTTGGATCTTATCCGAACTGTGATGATGAGGCAGAACTTTTGGCAGTTTGAGCGGAGATGCCACAAAGAGACGGCAGGAGTCCAGTGGCTAGGTCGCGTGTGCCTTGCTTTTTCGGGGTCCGCCCCCCAGCCACTGGCACGTCCAACCCGCTGTGTTGTGATATGGGGGCACTACTCTGTCGCCCTCTGCTGTCGTAAGTCGCACGTCTGCGAAGTGCGACTAATTTTTCACGAGTTCCCCACCAAATCGTAGTTTAAACTTCATGCCAATATATACAGAAACATAAGGACCATAAGTATTATTTATATCAATAAAAAATGGGCTTTATATTTGCGGACAATTATAGTGCTCCGTACGAACAAAAAACGAACCCTTTGGACAGAAATGTAAGGATTGTGATGGTATAGATATGAATACAATATGTTTCTTATATTTTCGGCCAAAATGGCTTACCGCAATAACGTCAAAACGGCGGTTTCAGTTTTTTGGCGGGGCCGAGAGAAAGAAATCCCCGCCCAGTTCCCGCCGGTCGACATGTTAGAAAAGGCCTGCCAGCAAAACCGCAATCCTCCCCCCACGGCTACCGCTACTCTTTCCCGCGGCCACGCACGGGCTCGTGCATAGATGCTGTGCAGATATCCCTGCAAAGCGTAAGGAAGAGCGTGCGCAAAGCCTGGCGATCCAGGGGAACGGCCGGCGCCCGCGGTCTGCTACCGATTTGAGGCCTGTGGCATCCTAGGCTGTGAGGCGGATCAAACAAGCAAAGCAAATCAAGCAAGTCTATGGCACATCTCGGCGCGTTCAAGAACATGTTTGAGGAAATTCAAGACCCAGTTACGGGAGGCAAACCTGCCCAGGTGATTTGTTTGCGTGGTGGGTGGCATTGATCGGCCGAGAGCAGTGTGATATCCACGGCGCCGCAAGCAGTGCGGTTTTTACTTCGCTGCAGAGACACTAAAACTTTGCAACTTTTTGTCTGTTGCTTTTATCTCGCCGCTGTTAATGGCCGCCGCAGCAGCAGTACGAGGTAGCAGATAGGAGAGGCTGGGAGTTTCAAGTTTCAAGTCTGGTTTCGAATTGATTTGTTTGATACCTGCATCGCACTTTTTTATACATACTTCATTGCTGCATTCCGGTAGTCAACATTGCTTGTACTTGAACGCATGCGTGCTCGTAGCGTACTCGAGCCTTGAGCTGTTCAGTCGGTTTAGCACGCTATTCATACATGTACGAGTATGATGCAGCAGCAGCAGCAGTCCTTGGTTGGATGTGGGCCAAGGGGGCTGCTTTCTTTCGTGGAGCGCAACTCGGCGTACCCCCATCCCCTATCCTATTGTTGCTGTCTGGCCTTGCCTCGTGATGTATCATCACACCACCACGCCATCCGAGTACCATCGCCATCTTATATACATATCTGTTTTGCTTTTGTACAAATAGGTCGTGGAGCAGGGCTGGGTACTGGCTGGCACTGGCACAACCAGTACACTATTTATATGTACGAACTGGTATACACTGCTGTACCTGGCGGAAATCAGTAACAACCCGTGTACTGGATTCCCTCTCCATCTCCAGTACGAGTATGTACGAGTAACGAGTATACTGCTGGTGTTGCGGTGATTTTTTGTTTTTTGGGCGTTTTTGCTTCAATTCCCGTCACAATTGCGGGTCAAATATGGGTCTGGATTGGTAGCTATTATAGAGGAGAGACCTCGCCCACCGTCTCCCCCCCTCCCTCGTTTACATTTTCCCTCTTCCCCCTTCTCTCCCTCGTTTACTCTTTTCTTCATTTCGGAGGTTTTCTGTTGTATTGGGTGGCGTTTTGTGGGACGTACATATTTGTTTCGACGAAATCCTCGATCTCACACCTGACGTTTTTTTTATTATATACCATACTGGAACCAGGTATTAATATTAATAGTATGTTTCCCTAAGGTTGAACGCACTCGTACTGCTGTTCAATCTACTGGTGCTCTCAAGCCAGTATAAGTATACTGCCAGTATGCTTGTACTAGCAGTATATACTGCGCCGGTACCCAGCCCTATCTGTGCGAGTACGTACGTAGAGTCCCTGTGTTGTGCCTTTTCGTGCCGACGGGCTAGAGTATGCATGACCTCATGACCTCATGTACATACAACAGTCGTGGTCCTTCATTAGTGCGTTGCCTTGCCAGATGTCAACGCCCGCACTAAAGTGGGTGCCCGAACTATCCGGGGTTACTACTTACTACTACTGTGTTGCCGGTAGGTCGTGAAAAGCGATTTTCACCGCACTAAACTGGGCTGCCGCCGCTACAGGATACCGCATTAACGCGGGACCATGGCTGTATTTGTTGTTTAAAGCTTGCCTATAGCTCTAATGTGAGAACAACAACAACAACAACAGCATAAGAGTATACCAGGTACTTCGCTCTGTTTGCTCGTATCATGTAATGCTGGTGTACTGGTGTGTCGGTCGACCCCACGTAAGCGTGTTTTATATTGAGTGTCATAATAGTTGGCTTCCTCTTTTGAACGCATTCTTGTTGATGCTCTTGTATTGATACTCTTGTATTGACACTGTTAAATTGACACTCTTGAATTTACACTGTTGATGCTGTTACATTTGTCAGGGCGAAGATGTTGTACTGGGTCGTTCGGAGGGCGGCTTCGTCGGACTCGACAACCAAGGAGCCACGTGCTACCTCAACGCGCTCCTCCAGGTGACTACTCCTATAGACTGCTGTTGCCTCGTTGCCTCATTGCTCCATTGCATCATTGCCTCGTCATTGCCCCGTTGCATCACTGCCCTGTCATTGCCTCACTGCACCGTGGCATCATTGCCACATCGGAGCATTGCCATGCTCATTGATTGGCCATTGCCCCCATTGAAGCGACCGATTGCCCCATTGAATGAAGAATCGGCACGGACACTGCGTGAGTTGTGCGTGCTGGCTGTCCATGGGTGGAAATAGCGGTTTCATTTGCACAGCACGCTCACGCATAGGCAGCGTCGAAGCATTCCACACCACAGCAAGCATAATTTACAGCAGTATGTATTCACGCTTCATGTACAGTTAGTAGTATGATACCAGGTATATCATATACCGGTACATAATACCAAGTGCAGCAGTCAGTAGTATTGACAGTTTTTGAAAACCTCCTGACCCGACCCGACCCGACCCGACCCGACCCGACCCGTACGGTGGTACCGGTAGTAGTACTCTATTGCTGCTAAAAACACCTATCATAGCAGTACTTCGCAGTGTCGCAGTACTATTAATAGTATTGCCTGTATACTGCTGCTGCACAGGTTTAGCTCTATTAATAGTGTACAGTATTGGTATTGGTAAAGGTTGCTGAGGCGGGCATTCCGGCGTGCCTCTTATCGACCCTCTGCCGTCTCGTCATATAGCCCTCATATATAACCCTCTCGTATAGCGTCTGTACTGCTGTTATTGCAGTCTCTGGTAAATTTGTGCTCTGGCGGACTTTCTTGTTGCCGACCTGACCCGCGCAAACATTATAGCACATACAGAGACAACGGTAGACGTATATCATTTTAACATACAGTATTTACAGTGGTCTCTCTATATATAGTGCCGGTACGGTATGTCCCAGCCGGAAGTACCGGCACTAAAGCGGCGGCAAATGGCACTACTCCGCATACTGACTGTTCCCCTCAAAAAGGACTATACGAAGTATATACGAAGTATATCCTCATGTATCATTCATGAAATCATAAATGCCCACGCCCAACCTTTGTACACTTCCCGAGTTCCATGGCTGTTAGATCTTCTTCCCCTCAATAAGGACTATGTATACATACCCCATTAGGTTGCACAAAACCCGTAGTACGCGCGATCGAAGTATCCCACGCAGCTTGCATTTTTGAGTTTCGACGAAATCCTCGATCTCACAGCTGACGTTTTTTTTCTTTCTTTTATGATACTGTATTGGCAGTTTGCGGAATAGTGCCGGTTGCCGCAGTATAATAGTGCCGTTTTTTTTGGATGGCACATACCAGTATATACCGGTACTACTGAGGGACCCGTACTATTAATAGCGACAAACATAACGACGAGTGCGATTTTTGTCAAGCGTTAGGCAGTACAGGTGTCATAATTTTGCGCGCGTGTTGCACAGCTGCTTTTGTCGCACTTCGGGCACATCTCCTATATCCCAGGAAACCTTGGCTATATACATGTTGTCATGCTGTCCCTCTGATGTCCCAGACGGGGTTTACTAGAGCGGTTACCTTTTCCAGTACAGCAGTACAGGCGTGCTGTACTGGTATGATGTGTGATTAATTTCCCACATCTATCTGAAGACAGATCATCATCTAGATCATCTAGATCATCTAGATCCTATACCTGTCGCTATGATATGTTGTGGAGGATCTATGTAGTACAGATCCAGCCTCGGAAACATGCGCTAGGTCACGCAGATTATATCGTACGACTCCACACACGGTGATCATGCTCTAGACCATGCAGATCGTATAAACCAGGGATCTGTCGGCCCTGAACGGCACAGATCATGAATGGGGATCTGATCTCTCCGATGTGTGTACTATTTAGATAAAACTAATTTGTTTCATATTCGTCCGCGATAAAGGATTTTGCGGAGTAGTTGTGGTTGGTGTATGCGGTGGTGAGGCTAGTGACGTTCTGCTGGGATCGATGCGATAATAAAAAAACGAGATGATCAAACATGAAACGGGCCATGCCTGGGATGAACGTCTGTTCAAACCAAACCAATCACAACACAGCAGTGTTAAGATATCGCGTCGAAAGTTTCGACACATCGAGATATCGATGTTTATTTTTCGGTGTATCTTATCAACGGTTTCGACACGATGCGTCGTACACATGTCATCGATTTTTCGATGCGAAGTATATATATATATATATTTTAAATCGACACATCGAAATATCGAATTATCGAACTTTCCATATACAGCAGAATCGCATATTTGGAACGCGTGTTGCCTTCCACCCCCTGATACTGAACGAAGAGTTTCGCCGTATCGACTATCAAAATATCATCGGTATTGCGTCGAACTCGATTACCGTTCGGTATCCGTAAATACTACCAGTACATCGGAATCAAACCTAACCTTCCTACTCGTACTCATATCATACAGTTAAAACCGAACACAAATCGCCGGTTGTACGTATGATGTGATATGTATAGCTTGCTCCCGGGTGGCTATCCCCTCCGTGCCTACGGTAACCCCCTTGGGGTCTGGTCGGATCGACATATGACACCGCCGTTGCTTGCAACGATGGAGGAGTTAAATCGACACACATAGACATATTTATATGCCAAAGTGTGGGTTACTACCCCAAAAAGTATCCCACACTACTTCCAGTAGTTTTGTCCCCAAAAACCGTTTCCGGCTCTAAAGGGGTTAAGCTTAATTCTTACCCGTCCGCTGGAGGAAAAGAAATAAAAAAGTATAGCTTGTTGGTATCATACAGTAATTTTGTAATTTTGGGACTTTAGATGAAAACGTCTCCCGCACGAAGCAGCATGGCACTGCTAGAGGTGCCAATGAGCGCTTATTATAGCCGGTAACGGAATGGGGTCTCGTGATTTAGATACACGAAAATTATGTTTTCTTTTGTTTTTTTACAAATTTCATAATCAGAAGCAGTAAAACATGCTCGTCAACCACGGCTCAGAGCTCAGAGCGAGTCTACTCTATTTGCTGTTGCTGCTCTGCGGGCTGTGCTTTGTTGCCTCTGCTGCTGCTGCTGCTGCTGCTGCTGCTGCTGCTGTTTGTACGTTGAGCACTTTCGAGCACAAGCGCTCGAAAACACGACCCACGCACCACAATCAGTGGGCCATTCCACGCCCGCCGGTCTCGCGGACCTCCAGCGCTCTCGACGCGCCTTACGAGCACTTTTCGGCCGAAGTAGTTGTGACGGACGGGCCTCTATCTGAGTAATGATAGTAGTAATGATAGAACTAACGATAGAACATCGTTTGTGTTTACCAGTGTTGTTGACGTGCCTTGTGTTTGTCGTGTTTTATCCTTTCATTTTTTCTCAAAGTTAGGCCTTTTTGGTGCGGGATGGAGGACCTCAAGCATCTAACCTCGGAAGAAGTGGGTGATGCGTGACAGCCCTGCCCCGTTTGTGTGCTCGGATTTTGTGTTTGTTAATGCAGCCTATATGGCCAGTTGGTTGCGTTACTTCGCCACCCAGCAACCATTTATTATCTTCGCCCTTCCTTTCTCGGCCCCTCCTATTAATAGTCGTAACTCAGATCCGGGGTCAGTCACATAGCAGGCTCTTCTCCCCCCTCCCCACTACGGTACACGCGCCTTGCATCTTTATCGCGAGAAGGGGTCGGCACTTTCTTCCCTGTTAATAGTTAATAGTCGACTCGCGTCGAATTGTGCTTACCCACACTGTTAACCCCTTTGGGGCCCCGAAATAGCGAGCTAAACAAGTCAACACGTTGGTTTTATTACCCGTCTACAAGCAGCGTGAGCGCCCAGCAGCACGGGGAGGATCACGTTGCACCCGGGACGTATAGGACTCCTGCTAGTAGAATTTTATCTCGGACACCTTTTCGTATCATCATCATCATCATCATCCATCCCCCACTCACGCAGTGGACGTTGCGGTAGTCGACACTTTTTAGTGCCAATTTTACCCTCTGAAGTCCCAGTTGGTGTCGTTCGATAAATAAAAACTCCATACGTACGGGGATTCGAACCCGTGACGTCAACGCTATTACGGGGGACCATAGGTAATAGGACCCACTGCAGACACAATAGGACCTACTGTAGACATCAAAACCTCTAGATTTCCCTATTTTTGCTAACAATATTTGGTCCACAGTTGATAGGACCTACTGTACTCACAATAGAACCTACTGTAGACACTAAAACCTATGTATATATTCCTTGTTTTGCTAATAAGATTTGGTCCTATTTGCTATGATCCCCCGTAAATGGTAGTATTCGAGGCTACCTACTAGACCACAGGAGCGGCCAGCATTGCTGTAGCGCGAGCACTACTGGGCCTACAGTCAGTGGTTGGGTTACTTCGCCTGCCAACTACGGTACTACTTATTGATAGTCGTAGAAGTCCAGCCAACTCGCATCCCTACTATATGTAGAAGTTTTTACACATGCTTGACGCCACGAAGACAACTCTCACTGGGGGAGAAAAGTTTAGGATGATATCGTCCACCTGTTTAGTCTTTTCTTGTCCATTTTTTATACTCAAGCAGAAATGTTTTGAAAGGGTAAAGTTCATCCCACCCGTGCACACAGCAGGGGGACTACTGTGGATCATGAAGAGCCAACTCGACTCACCGCCCGGGGAATATTCTCAGAAAATTATACGTATATGCAGTGTTTAGTAATGATCTTTACGGGTGGTCCTTTTTGAGGGTGTGTTCGCCCCCGTTTTGTTTGGCATGCTGGTCGTTCCGAATAGTTAGGACGTACCGGTGTACCAGGTATTAACCCCTTTAAAGCCCGAAATGCTTAGGTAGGGAGCTGTTAATACTCTGCAAGAACATCTCCGACACTTACGCCGCATGATATCATGACGCTAGCCGAGTGGCTGCGAGCCCCGCACTAGACAACTGATAACGCGGGATCTGGCGTAGTTTTGGTCTCTACAGCAGTACTGCTGTACACCTCGGTCCCTAAGAGATTAACGCGGCGGAATAAGCCCTCATTGGAAAGATGGTTATCAACCACTCAACTGGTCGAACTCACAGCTGTCGTGTTTTAACAATTTTAGAAGATGAACACTCCTAACCTGTAGCGTCAGTCACACTATAATACTGCAATATTATTATTAACCGACGGCTAGTATGACAGCAGTTGCGCTGTATCGTTTTTTGGTCGCTATATCTGGGTCGCGAAAGGTTTTGACAGTTTTTATGTACTGCTGTACCGGTGTACCAGTATATAGCAGTCCAGCAGTATTCTGGTTGCTGTTCAGCGAAACCATCTCGTAGGTCCAGTATACGGCTTTAGCCTCGACCTCATCCCGCTTTCGGTGCTGTGGCTACATTTATTGTGTGATGAAATAGTGGTGTACCAGTATTCCAATACATCAGTATGCGTGACCGTCTCTTAGACCCAGTATACTGGTCTCGTCTCACCGCATCCCGCCCTCGGCGCTGAGACTGCCTTTTTGATGTCTGATGACTTACTGGTGTACTAGTGTACTGGTGTACGAGCAAAATACTGGTGTACCAGTAAATACTGGTGTACCAGTATCGCAAGCAGCAGTATTTACTCTCCGTAGTGCGAAACCGTCTGATAGGTCCAGTATACGTACTGGTCTTGTCTCTCCGCATCCCACCCTCTTTATGATGTGATGAAATGCTGGTGTACCAGGATAACAATACAGCAGTAGTACAGTAGCACATTGTGTTCTGCTTGTAGTGCGAAACCGTCTCTTTAGGTTCTGTAGTGCTCACACTGCTCTACTATTTATACACTATTGCCTTGGGTACCACACCTTCTCTACGGGCAGGCTTGTGTGTTGTATTATACGTGCTCGAGTACTGGTACAGCTTTGTTACTGTATACCAGGTACCTGATAGCTTTGTTGGGTTCAAGGGTCATGACCCGACCCGCGTGTCGGGTCAGATGGTCAAAATATCACGGGTCGGGTCGGGTCGGGTCCGGATCGGGCCGGGTCAGGAGGTATTCAAAATCTCACGGGTCGGGTTGGGTCACCCTGCCCGCCAGGTTTTACCTGGCCCGTGAACAGCCCTGATTATTGCTCGTAGGGATGTTTTTGCTGAAGCTGCGCTAAACGCGTCGGCGTATCTCTTAAAATGCAGCCGTGCTCTTATTTGATTGCCTTGCGTTGCGTTGCGTTGCCTTGCGTTGCCTTGATACCGCCACCCGCACTCCCCCGTGACTCGTGAGTCATACATTGTTTTTGGCACGTTTTCGTCTGATGCCGTAATCAATCTTGTTTTGCTGTGTGGTTGCCTGTGTCGGGTCAGGGCTGTCAACGCGGCTGGGACGGACTTCGAACTTGACGTTAAGTACGAGATGATCAAGCCCATCGGCCATGGCGCATACGGCGTTGTGATTTCGGCGCTCGACCACGAATCGAACAGCAAGGTGAGAGCTCGACGGACATCGCCAAGGGCTTCGGAAGACCGACAGTACCGTCGAAAAAAAGCGAGGTAGCACACCCCCTGGGACGATTTTCCGTGCCGATTTTGTCCATAATGTTTACAAGGGGGACAGACACATCGAAAATGTTGGCTCTGGGCAGATATCGTGGCGATATTTACGTAGGCGCATGCATCGCTTGGCGTTTGTTAGCGCTCTCCCTGCTGTCGAGAAACTCAGCTTGGAAATTCGTTGGAGGGCGTGTGATCTCGTGCGTACTGCGAGTTATAGTCCTTAACCCTTTTACTACCCCAAAATCGTTTCCCACACTATTATTTCCAAGTAGTTTTGTCCCCAAAAACCGTTTCCGGCTTTAAAGGGGTTAACAGCAACATTAGGCATCGATTGTCAGACCTAACAGTACGTTTGTGCCGTGTTTGAGTTGGTTTTGTGCGGCATGATATGACACTCGCGCGCAGCACACGACCGCAGCTATGGACCGAAATTGTACGGGTAGTGTGCGATGTTTTAGGCCTCATTGGCGCAGCACGGGACAGCTGTGACCGGGTTTTGTATGGGTATGGTTGCGTTATAGTATGCCGCACTGTCTCAGCACAGGACAGCTGTGCATAGTGCCTGTTCATTGCGGGTACAGCTAGCTCTCTGATGCGCGTAGAACATGCTGTGGTGGGTTGGGCTTCGATCTTGGGCCTGACACGTTCCGCGCGGAGTGGAAGCACACGCGATGTGCCCGCAAAACCAAAGAGCATGTTGGGTAGTTAGGCAAGTGACATCAATGACATAACTGGCACCGGTGCATGTCGGTGAGTGCCGAGCTTGCAATCGGGTGCAGCAGCTTGTAACAGCAAGTACGTTTGCAAAGGTGCGCTGGTACGGTATGTACTTTGGGGTACCGGATACCCGTGGGTAACCTACCCGGGCAAAACCTACCGACGGATATGGTTTACCTACGTATATTAACCCTCCCCCAATACCATACCCGTCATGTTATTACGTGACGATGATATTTTGGATACTATACTCGGGTGCAGTGGTGGGGTAGCCTTTAGTAGATACGTCCAATACGTGCTTACCCGGGCTTCTGCCTGGGTGTGTTCCCGTGTTTATACTCGTGTAGAGAACGGGATACTGCAGCACTTGTCCTCGGGTATTGGTACACATTACCTACCGGTATGTTACAGCCCCCCACTCCCAAGAATTCGACGCGGAGTCGACGAGGGAAGAAAGTGCTGAACTCTTCTCGCGATAAAAAAATCAAGGCGCGTACCGTAGTGGGGAGGAGGGAGAAGAGCCTGCTTAGTGACCCCGGATCTGACGTACGACTATAGGGAGGGAGATGGAGAAAGACGAGTGGAGATAATAAATGGGAAGATTAAAAAAAAAAAAAAAAAAAAAAACGGTCTCCTTG
>JAYJME010001821.1:0-15204 GCA_036873775.1 Costaria costata
CATATCAAACCTTCGTTTGCCGTCCGCCCCGACCACCACCCGCGTATTTCGGCCCATCTATAGTAAACTACTGTCACCACTCAGAACCGAAGAAATTTCCTGGAAACAGGTTCTTCTAAATTCGGTTAATACAACCTCCTGCCGGGCGCGAGGTAGCTTCGCCAATAAGCAACTGCTGCACTGGGAGGAAGGTGCGATACACGTCGATCACCAACAGAACAGCAAACAACTTTCGCGCAGTACTTCTGGTCGTGGGTGTGGTAGAGGCTTTAATCGCTCCCGTCGGGGGGTGGGTGGATTTCATTATCTCGTACCAGGTATATACATAGCGCGGAGGAGCCACCAATAATACGAGGCGGGGGCAGAAGAGGGAGGGACGAAGAGCGAGAGCATGCTTTATATACATACCTGGGACTAGCTACGAATCAGGGGGAAGATAAATTTTGACATTTTGCTTCCTTGATTGTCCTCACAGTTGGTTTTAGATGGGCGCCAACTCTGGCTGGTACTCTCAGGAACGACGATACCACGTGGATCGCACCACGATCCAGTTCGTTCTGTAAAGCCAAGCGGCGTCGGACCAGGCTAGTACTACGGTGGGGGATTATGTGGGAAGCCCTGGTGCTGTTACTTTTTTGCCCTTTTACCTTTTACCCCATTTACAGTCTACGTACGAACTATTACTCCTTTTCTTTCGCCATACCGGCACGCCGTCGCCGCAACACGCATGCGCAAAACCCACCCATTAACACATCATGCATACCATCCATGCATGCTAAAACGTGCCCCTTGGATACTACAGCAGTAGTACATACCGTGGGGGACCACGTGTGTCGTATTTATACACTTCACTACTATAGTCAAGTATTATTTTGTGTTTAGAGTCCGCTGTGACTTTACCTTGCTTCTGTCTTTTTTCAATCACATATCAGGGCTCCTGGTAATTGCTGCGCTGTTGTTGTTGTTGTTGCGCCAGAGCACCATTTGCGCGAAATCACGCGTACTGTACTCGTAGTGTAACTTTTTTTTCTACAAAGATGCCTGTCCTCATCACTAAAACCCTACTGATTGATGTAGAAGGATGACCATTGGAGAGGATGTCTAAACAAATGTAATCGTACCAGCTGGATCGCATGCCCTTCACAACTGTGCAAGTCCGTTTGGGGCAAACAACTTGGAAATCGTACTATTAATAGATTTGTTTTGGCTCTCTATTAGTAGACCGATAAAACGATCCGGTAAAAGGCGTATTTGGAGTGTTTCCCGGGCGCATTTTTACGTAGATATCATGGTGCTCCCGTAAGGGGCACAGGGATATCGACGCAGGAAAAGGCACGCTCCTTCCTGGTAAGATTCTTCATATTGCTTGTCTCCTTTAGATGCCCATTGAGACGGAGGGGAACGGGGCAAGAAGGGAGGGCTCTGATCCGAGAGCAGGAGCCCACCCCGATATATTACGTCTATTTAAAGTCCCTCACGAGTAACGCCTACAAATATATCTATTACGGGGGACCATAGTTATTAGGACCTACTGTAGACACAATAGGACCTACTGTAGACAACAAAGCCTATATATTTCCCTGTTTTTGCTAACAATATGTGGTCCATAGTTAATAGGACCTACTGTAGACACAATAGAACCTACTGTAGACACCAAAACCTCTATATATCCCTATTTTTGCAAACAGTATTGGGTCCTATTTACTATGGTCCCCCGTAATAGTATCACCCGACGATATTCAATCTCAAACCCAGGTGATATTCAATACTACTGGTATGGTGTTAGTGTTGGGCTGTGGGGGTCCCCATTCGTTAAAATATACGTATACGTATACGGTAACACGTGAATAACTGAATATCATGATGTTGAACATCAAACGTCAAACCGAGCTGATTTCCTGATGATATTGGATATCAAACCGACCTGGTCTCCTGATATTGGATACCAAAACCGAGCTGATCACTGGGGGGTGTCCAGTATCTTACCTCTTTCGCAACAAGGGAAGGCAAATAACCGTGGTGACACAATGGTGTCCCCATGACTCGTGGTGACGCCGTGGTGACTCATGATGTTTCATGGTGACACCGGGGTGACACCATGGTGAGGGTGACACCCCACCATGGTGACACCGTGGTGACTCGTGGTGAGACCATGGTGACTCGTGGTGACTCATGGTGACACCGTGGTGTCACCTTGGCGACTCATGGCCGTGGTGTCACCGTGGTGACTCCTGGTAACACCGTGGTGACACCATGGTGACACCACGGTGGCGCCATGGTGACACCACGGTGACGCCAGGGTGACGCCAGGGTGGCTGCATGGTGGTTCCGTGGTGACACCGAGGTTAGAAATCCTCAGTACACACTATTAAGTAGGATAAAGTACATCATCGCAATATCACCCGTTGATATTGAATCTCAAAACGAGCTGAAAACCAACATCACTGGTATGGTTACCAGGTACCACCAGGCATTAAATATCAAGATTAGATGATATGGGGTGCCCGCAACGTGTCATGGGATCCCACAAGCCGAGAGGGGGTCCCGCAAGGTGCCATGGGATCCCGCAAGGTGTCATGGGCTCCCGCAAACCGAGAGGGGATCCCCGAGTTAGGGGATCCCTCTCTTTGCTTGCTGGATCTCATGACACCTAACTCGCAACAGTGTCTGTAGGGGATGCCGCACGCCGTCATGAGTTCCCGCAAGCGGTCGTCGGATTCCGCAAGCCGAAAGGAGGAGATGTTGGGCCTGGAAACCTTTCCCTATATGTCATATCATACTTCGCCGGTACCCATACCTGGCTAAACTTACTGAGACTAACTGACTAACTTAATTCCGAGGAATACTGCGTTACACTCGAGATCCATTGAATTGCAGCCAGCGATGAAACAGAGGTGGCTCCATGAATTCGATCTACAACCACTCGCTGAATGAGTTGCGCCCCCGATCATTATTATGCGTTTCCCAATGAATCCGAAGCCAGAGAACAGAAGTTTTGTTAGATAAATACTGAGGATACGAGAGTGTCGTCCGCGTTGTCCCGAACAAGTCGGCTGACGGGGAGGACTTCCGTCGTTATTGCAGTGAAGCGGACTCCGCCGACTCCGTGAATGTATATTTTCTTGAAGTTCGACACAAATACTCCCTCGACAACAAGCGCCAAGCGCTCGTACCTGGTACTCCCACGTCTTGCTGGAAGAATGCACGCCAAGAAGGAGTACATATACTATATACTGTGTGCTTGCTGTGGATCCAAGCCACACAGGTGGGACAGGCGCGAAGGAGCGTGGGAACAGTAGCGGTGGACGAGGCACTGGCGAAGAGCACGTGTCTACTGCTGTATGTGGCGATCTGTTGCGTTGACGCCGGCTCTGCGGAGACACTCGGAAATAACGATCTGCATACTTCCCCCGGTCGGCTTTGAGACAACATGCCTTTTCGCGTGACGGTCCTATAGCAAACCAAGGGACCGCGTATCTGGGACCCATCTCGTGAGCTCACAGCAGCTTCTGTCGTTTTGCCGGGGGAGCGTTGTTGCCCTGATATTGGTGTCAGTATTTGCCACCACCGTCGTCATACGGTCGGACCACGGCGGACATAGCAACGTATGCCCGATTCGTTGTGTTCCCGTGACGGTCCCACTCAGTCGCTAGACGACGACTGAGACAAGCACGCTGAACGAACTGAGCTGGGCCACGAAAACACTTCATTTATCTGTCGTCCCCAAGAGCAAAAAGTAAATATCCCTTCACCCATCACTCCAGTACAGTTGTTAGCGTTTTGTCAAGTTGTAACTATAACGACCAATTGGATTGCCCCGTCACCGACAGTTCAGTGTCTACAAGCATCCTATTACGGGGGACCACAGTAAATAGTACCAGTACCAAATATTGTTAGCAAAAATAGGGAAATATATAGGTTTTGGAGTCTACAGTAGGTCCTATTGTGTCTACAGTAGGTCCTATTGACTATGGTCCCCTGTAATACTACGAACCCCACCACAGTTTCACAGATCTCGTTGTTAAATTTATTGAAATACGACAGCTAGCTGTGAGCTAGGCCAGTTAGGGCCATCTCTTCTGGGTTGTTTCCGCAAAATTTTCGGACCTTTCCCCCTGGCATATTGTTGTTCCGTGTATTATACTACCCTGCCTGTTGTCGTTACCTCGTTAGATACTCTTTACGGGGGACCATAGTTAATAGGACCTACTGTAGACACAATAGGATCTACTGTAGACACCAAATCCTAAACATTTCCTTATGTTTGCTAGCAATATTTGTCCATAGTTAGTAGGACCTACTCTTGACACAATAGAACCTACTTTAGACACCAAAACCTATATAGTTCTCTATTTTTGCTAACAATATTTGGTCCTATTCACTATGGTCCCCCGTAATAGTCGGAGCCACGACGGGGTAAGCGTCCACGACCAACTCGCTGAACACCTCGCCGTATGCCGTACCCTGCTGTTGTGCTTTCACGGTTGCATCCATAACCTCTAAAACACGCGGCAAACATTATCTATCACCGCCTTCCTATATTCACCGCCCTACCTTTCCGTGGTGTCACTCCCCACTGAGCATGCTAAACAAAGAACACCGTCGTTTCCCGTCACCGCCCTGACCATTACGGTGGTGCCTCGCCACCGATCATGTTAGCAACACAACGCCGGTATTGTACCGCCCCGCCAATTCCCGCAGTATTCCGTTGTCGAGCGAGTCAAAAAGGTAACTGCTGTAGAGCCGGATTTCACGGTCGTCCCGATCGTTACCAGGTGTCTCGTTATCGAACAAGTCCATCACACAAAAACAAGTCCGCGTGGTCTTCCCGTGTCTCTTCCATCTACCGTCGTTACCGTCCTAAATATGGTTACCGACGAGCCCCTTGGAAATGACCATGGAAATACGATGCTCGAGCGAGTCCGTCGAAGGCGAGAAGCGATATTGGTTCCGTTGAAAAAGTGGAGTGGAGGTGGGTGGTCGGAACAACAAACGAAGTATATTAATAGATAGCTGATACCCCTTGGCGTCTCGTCCGAGCAGTTTCGTCTGATCAGGGCGCTTGCTCGCGTCCGCCATCCGTGCTGACATCGTCTAGCTTCCTGCCGGCTGTTTCGAAAGGTATCAAACCTGTCAGAGCAAAGGACCAGGGTACTACTGTAGGTTGGTTTGTCAACCCCACGAAGGTCTGCAGTCAAAGCACCCCCCACAACGTGTGTACGATTGCCTTGAGTCCACTGACACGGACCAAGAACGAAGACGGACATAACAACGACGGGTTCAGTATGGGTTTTACATTCCAGGAGAGCGTATACGCGACAGTCTTCTGCCGGCTCACAGAACCTCCTTGCAGGAGTGCAAGGCCGAGAGGGAGACGGGTTTCTAGTTCTCTGAAATAATAGGGCTGAAACTGGGTAAGGTGTGGACGACTCCCGGACAGGGAAGAGCGATTAGTGCTTGGCGCAGCACGCTGTTTTTGTGTTAAGAGAAACACTAACCAGAGAAGATTGCCACCAAGACCATCGAAGTGCCGAAAGCCGCCAGAGGCCAGATCGGGCCCTTCTCGTACAAAACCTCGGCCAGGATGGGGGCCAGAATGCCTGCGACCCGACAGGAGAAAAGCACCAAGACGGCATGCAGCCACCAGACGACATGTAGGAATACATACAACGAACGGTCGTGCGTGAAGTCGCAGTGGCCCACAGCAGCACGAGGCCAAAACCAGCTGCGGTCACGCTACGACTAACCTCCCTCCAGTGCGAAAATTATTTGCACGCGCACCTGCACTTACTTATGGATGGAAGGGAGGGCGACATGTTGCTACTACCGTAAGAGTGTGAAGTAAACAAGCCTTCTATTGGGTGCAACCTTCCTATCACGTGCGGGTTTCCCAAATAAACAGGAACGTGTGGAAAGGCAAAAAGTTGCCATGCAAGCACGTACAAAGTAAGGTGCTACTGTACGAAGCGCTGTTGGTATTGGTGACTACAGTAGCACACTCACTCAGGGTACTGCTTGAGCAAATTACACCACGCAGTAGTTCACCGCGTATTCACGGAAGCCTGCGACCTTGCCGTTGTGCTACCGAGGTGAGAAAGACACTTACCTCCGATCCGCGACATGACATTCGCGCAGGCCAGCCCCACTACGCGGTGCTTGGTAGAGTATAGCTCCGGCGTGACGACAAATTTGACGACCAACGGCACCGCTGCATTTTTGAAACCAGGCGAGATGCGTGAGTTTTTTTCACTGCTGTGTTGAAACCAGTCCAACCTCATGTGAACGAGATATATACTCACGATGCCAGTTGCTGCAGAAAATGATTACAGTCATTATCGGCAACACGTGCCACCATTGTTTCGAAGGATCGCGCGAGACTCGACCTCAACCACAGCCCCGTATACGCGTGCCCCCCATTGCTATGCTCGAGCAGTGGTGAAAACAAGGGCATTGGAGCTTAGGGTCTACCAGCAATCGCAATGCGCACGTAGTGTTGTCCGGACGCCAGGGTCTTCTTCGTCAAGGATATGGTTCCCGGTACCAGGCTACCAATCACAGAGATCTGATCTCTTCTTAATAGCCGCTTTGTATTATAATCGCGAGTTTCGGACTCGAGTTTTTTTGTTTTTCAGATTTTGAATTAAGGCTCTCAGAATTAAGCGGCGTTTCTCAATCCCAGTCTTTTTGGTGAACAACAGTCTCCCATTCGCTTGTGCGACTAAAATCCTACACTGATCCAAGCTTTTTTTTCCGCTGCGGGACTGGGAATGGGAAACGCCGCTTAATTATGACCGCCTTAATTCAAAATCTGAAACATTAAAGCTCCAGCCCGAAACTCTCTATTACCGCCTCTTGATCAAAATATTTGTCTGTGCATCGTGTACTGTTTTTCTCCGGTTCAAGCAGGGTATTTGACAGCTCGAATGTGTACCTCTCAACGGAGAAACGAACGCGATATTTTAAGACGCAGATTGCCCCATACCTCCAGGCACAGCACAGTAGTAGCATAAACGCACGCGACGCAACGCTCACCGACCAAGAAGAAAGTCACCATAGACACTGGAAGGAAGAGCGGGGTGACGCCAAACGACAACGCCATGCTCAGGATCAGCACCACAGCTGCCCAAGAGAAGTACTTCATGGTGCCCACCCGACCGAGTCTATCTTCTGTGCACACCCACACCGCCACAAGGGAGCCTTGGGGGAAGGGGGCAAACAAACGGTGAGAGCAGGAGCATTGTTTCGCTCTTGAGGTCTTCGTCTATTACGGGGGGCCATAGTTATTAGGACCTACTGTAGACACAATACTCGTAGGACCTACTGTAGACACCAAAACCTATATGTTTCCCTACTTTTGCTGACAATATTTGGTCCAAAGTTACTATAGGACCTACTGTAGACACAATTAAAACCTACTGTAGACACTAAAAGCCATCTATTTCCCTATTTTTGCTCACAAAAGTGGTCCTATTTACTATGGTCCCCCGTAATAGTTTATTTTCGGACGAATGATCAGATGCTGGTCTACGTATGTACGTGTTTCGCACGACCGTCGCCGGTAGGTAAAAAATAGTTTTCTGCGCCACTGATAATCGCTTAACCGAGAGATAAACATAAAATACCACTACTCCTGTGGCTACGAGCCCGGAAAGCCCCCCCCGCGAGGGAATAAGGACCACGCCCTCCCCTCGTTCTCGCACCCAGACCCAGTATGCTTTCACGTATACCTGGGGTGAAAACAATTCCGAGCACGATGCTGAGGATGTACATGGAGTCGTCTGAATCGCCGGAGATCGCCTTGAAATACTTGGGCAGTAGAAACGACAGGCCATAGTAGCTGGGGACAGCGGGTCGAATGGGGCGTGTTTGAACCGTTCCACTCTTCTCGTTGACGCGGTGAGGGTGCTATGAACACATTGTTCTAGGCTGGGTCTCATATGCTTGAAACAATGGCAACGTCCCTGTCGTCTGAACGAATATACGGTACTACTATTAACAGCGCGGCTGGCAGGATCTGAAGGAGGAAAGCCAGTATGCTGTTTATCCGCGTTGTCTGGGGAACTGTTCCCTAGAATCGTATCGTACGAGCGGCAGACATCCAGCCTCTGTTCCTCACACAGTCCGTTTTGCACAACTAACTGTGTCCTACAACTGTCACCCCGTAAAGGGCAGGGGGCGAAGCGTCCACGTACCCCCTAAAACCAGTACCGGTACCAGGTAACCATGCACTTATGCGAAAGCCAGGATCCATCTTCGGTGGACCTCTCACACTGAGATACTGGGCACCATTCCCGCGCAGGAGTGCAGCAGTGTCCTTATAGTAGTCCACAACACTACTTTGGTAACATTGACCTCAACAAACGCCCACACCTGTTGTCAATGAAGAACCAGATCACCCAGCTGGCATATCGACAGGAGCGAGACCCGACACCGATCATGCCACCAGGCGGGACCCAAGCGCAGGAGAACATCGAGGAATCGCGCAAATTGCGTTAGTTGTGTGGTCTGCAAGACAACGGGGGGCTCGTCAAACACATTAGGGTCGTAGGTGCGTCGGTCCTCACCGTGCTGCGCTCGGCGTGTAAAGTCCCGAGAGCCACAGACGAATCGGCAAACCAGAGCGCCAAGACACCGAGAATATCGGCTTCGACAAAGAAATGAGCTAATATACAGAGCGTCGTGCAGAAGGCGCTTGATCAATTCTGAATCGGCTAACGGCATCCAATACAGGTGGCGTACATGTCACTGCTGTGCGCGCTGACCAAACCAACAACACTATTATTACCGCTCACATGGAAATTGTCGACCTTCGAATTGTTGGGTCCTGGAAGAGCTCACCGACGCCCCCGGCAGCAGCGTGGCCCTCTTTTCCGGCTAGATCGATTGACGCGGGCTCAATTTGAAGTCCGGCAGGTGCATCTTCGGTCATTAGCTGTGACAGTTCCATGCCCAGCACGTTGGATACTCCGTTCACCCGCGCAACTTCCTCAAGCACCTGTGGTACAGCATCATTGCGGTGCATCAGCTCGACAACGACAAACGTTTTTGAGATGCCACGAGCTGGCACCGCCCGCTCGAATCGAGACAACATGGCAGACGGCTGTCTAAGTACATATGCCAGGTGATATGTACCAAGCAATGGCACATGACTGTCTAAGTACGTCATCGTTGTCAAGCAATTGACTCAAACGTCCAGCGCAAAAACAGACATCGAGCGAGCGTACAATAGAGTGCACGACCAACCACGCACCTTGACGCCTTCGTCGTGCTTTGCCACGAAGCTGAGGTATCGCGGGCTCTCCGGGAGGAGTCTGCAAGCAGCAACCAGAATGAAAGCGCCGGGCACCACCGAAAGTCCCAGCATGCTCCTCCACATGTCCTCTTCTCGTCTGATGACGCCCGGCAATTTTGGCGGTTTTTGCACGGAAACGACACGGCAGAGCACCGCGTCACACTTGTGCGAGAGAGTGGCATATGCTGCGGGTCTTGGAAACAGTTTCCTCGACACATCGAGGCATTGTTTGCTGTATTGACGTAGGCACCAACGCTATATAATAGCGTCCAAACCCCTAGCTCATGAATGAAACGTTACAGCAGTACTTGTGATATGCGATATCTCTCACCTAATTGAAACAGGCATACTCTAGGTTAAGTAGGGAGGACACGGGCACCATAACGCTCCCTGTGCGGTGACGCCTTTCTCCACCCGTGGAAGCAGGCGCCCCTACACCTGTGCGGTAGATTTGCTCTAGACTTTGTTGAACCCAGCTATAGCAAACCTTGGGGGGACCGGATATTAAAATGCATGCGCTCGCTCACCCAGATCCAAGAGCCCAGCTGAGAAGCAGTCCCAGCACGGCCAGTACTATGGTAGCAATTCCCCAAAACACTCCGGCCACGCGGCACAGCACCATCGCGCGGGTATCGGTTGGTAGGAACTCCGTGAGAAGCACGTTCGTCACGGGGATGTTTCCGCCGATGCCGAAGCCGACAATGGTGCGCAAAACGATCAGCATATTAACGGATGAGGACAACGCCGAAACCAACCCCGTGACCGCAATGCAGGAAAGCGACAAGATGTAGGCGAGGCGGCGGCCGTGCTTGTCCGCGAAGACGGACCAGAACACCGCACCGAAGATCATGCCTGTGACAGTAGGTAGAGGGATGGGGGGGGCGGGGCGGGGGGCAGGAAGGGAGAAATGAGTAACGTGAGAGAGCGACGGTACGATGGCCGGGATATAGCAGATGGTGGTCACATATATGCAAGTCTTCATCGGACTGTATTGCTGGTCTGAAATGCAACCTCAACTTGTGAAAAGAAAAAGCGCGGCATTCAAATTTCTGGGGTCGCGGCAACCTCATCGTTTGGGACTACCGGGATATCGTTTGTGGGGTCGCTGCAGCATCATCATAAGGGCCGTCGGAGCATCACCAGCGCCTGGAGTCACACCACGTCTTGGCGCCACGATAGGGTTGTCGTAGCGCGGCACGTTTTCATTGTACGGGGTGGGCAGAAATATGATGACACTTGTAGTACAGATACGTACGCTAACGTACGGGAACCAAGGGGATAGGGGAGATCGGCTTGATAGTTGAAAAAATTACTTTTTACTGCGCCAGCTTCATCCGGGTGTCGAGCTAAAGATGTACTATTACGGGGGACCATAGTTAATAGGACCTACTGTATACACAATAGGACCTACTGTAGACACCAAAAACTATATATTTCCTTATGTTTGCTAACAATATTTGGTCCTATTTACTAGGGTCCCCCGTAATACTGCAATCTGCCATCAACCAACCACATTTATCTTGAACTATTGATCAAGTACAGTACCAGAAAGGTCATACATGTCGAACGGCAGATTTAATTACACGCTACTGGGGATAAGTCTTCTACTCTTCAGCTAGTCTCTCCTTCGAGGGGTAGGGTGCCTTAGCATCCTTCGTTAGTGCTCCATCCCATGTGGTAGCTTTAAGGCTGAGGCATGCTGCCAAACTATGTATCATCGACTAACGAAGAGCAACCTTTGATGTCGCACGAATCCTTCAGCAGTTTGCGCGTCGGACACTAACTCTAACCGTATCAGACCCCCCTCGGTGTGTGCCCCATGGCGGAGGCCGCGGGCGACGTATTCTATATAGTCTTAACAGCTAGCAGCTTGCCTCCTAGGTTTTTCTCTACATCATCTCAGTCGTGGTGAGGGTTCAGCTTGAGGGCCGCTTGGCGGGAGAGCCGAAGGCTAGGGGTCTCCGTCCACAGAACATATTTTTCCGTGAGATTCAACGTGCAGCCTACAAGCGTAGTCGAGGCATTGTTGGAGATCGAGACCGGATTGCCGATTCCGTAATCGTGATTTCCCGATCTTTCGGAGATCGAGATCGCGTTTATGTTTCCCGATTGTCGATTCGAAATCGAGATAGAGATCGAAAGATCAAAGCTTGCGATTATTTTTATCTTGCTCTCCCAGCCCAGATAACGCCTTCCCATACATAGTACATGAAACCTCTTGTGTTTTGCCACCACACGAGCACACATGAGCAGAACAGTAGGCGACAGGCGACAAATCACAAGGGGGTACCATGCATGAAGGGTGCGATAAAGGATTTTATTTCTTTCTTCGATGGGTTGTATTTGGACGGACTGCTCGTTCATGAAAAAACGTCGGCTCTTATTTCATTGGACTGGCCGTGGTGCTTTGATACACCGTGTCGACACACCAATAGGACTCCACCAACCATGCATGAAGGGTGCTTCATTGGACTGGCCGTGGTGTTTTGATACACCGTGCCGACACACCAATAGGACTCCACCAACCATGCATGAAGGGTGTTTCATTGGACTGGCCGTGGTGTTTTGATACACCGTGCCGACACACCAATAGGACTCCACCAACCATGCGTGAAGGGCGCAATAAGGATTTTATTTATTTCTTCGACGGGTTGTGTATTTAGACGGACTGTTCGTTTGTAAAAAAAGTCAGCGCTGCCCTCATTGGACTGGCAGTGGTGCTTTGATACACCGTGCCGACACACCAATAGGACTCCCTCAACACTCCAGGTCACTCTTCGTTTGGTTTGGCCTTGTGTAAAATGGCAAACTCCTGATGCCATCGCGAAAGAGCTTCTCTATGTTAGCTCAACGTAAACACATGCACGCATTGGTCGGTGGTGTAACGCCCAACATAGAACACGGCTACAAACATGTGACACCTCCGCCCGAGGTTTTTTTTCACTGAGACATCTAGGCTTTGTGGTACGGGGCTTTGGTGCCGCTCCGTATGGTGTGTCAAACGGCGCTGATGTGCGGCA
This sequence comes from Costaria costata, assembly GCA_036873775.1. Lineage (NCBI taxonomy): Eukaryota > Phaeophyceae > Laminariales > Agaraceae > Costaria > Costaria costata. Next base: position 12,313 of record JAYJME010001821.1, read on the forward strand.
CTGGCAAGCCGTCTTTACGCTGTAAATGATTCGTTTTTATCTGGGAGAGCGTGCACGATCTCTTGTTTTAATATCTCAAGAGGCCGCGGTCAAATTATCCGACTTAAACCTTTCGGGCACACGAAACCGTCCCCCTTAATCTCATAGCAAAACGTATTGTAGATATATACGAGTACTAGCCTACAATACTGTGCGGCAACCATACGGAAACAGCCAAAACGCATCGCGGAGAGGACCCTCCGTTGAGCTCGGTAAGACATGGGTGAGCAATGGGAGAAACGCCAAGTTATCTGGAGAAGACGTTCACAGCAGCGACCTTGGAAGAAATAAAGCAAGTAGGGATGTACATTATCTTACTTTTGTTTGCACCCAGTGGAGGCAAAGAACTGTGGTGACACCATGTCACCGCGGTGTCACCATGATGTCACCATGAGTCACCACGAGTCACCACGGTGTCACCATGATGTCACCACGAGTCACCACGGTGGCACCACGGTGGCATCATGGTGTCACCACGGTGTCACCACGGTGGCACCACGTTGTCACCACGGTGGCACCATGGTGTCACCACTGTGGTATCACGGTGTCACCACAGGGGCACCATGAGTCACGACGAGTCACCACGGGGTCACCATGGTGGCACCATGAGTCACCACGAGTCACTACGGTGTCACCACGAGTCACCGCGGTGGCACCACCGTGGCAACCACGATGCCACCACGGTGACCATGGTGTCACCACGAGTCACCACAGCGACCACGAGTCACTACGGTGGGGCACCATGGTGTCACCACGGTGTCATCACGAGTCACCACGGTGTCACCATGAGTCACAACGAGTCACCATGATGTCACCACGGTGGCACCACGAGTCACCATGAGTCGCCACAGTGTCATCATGAATCACCACGGAGTCACCACTGTGTGCCTACGGTGTCACCATGAGTCACCATAGTGTCACCACGGTGTCACCATGAACCACCACGGTGTCACCACGCACCGCGGTGTCACCACGGATCACGGTGTCACCACAGTGGCACCATGAGTCACCACGGTGTCACCACGAGTCACCACCGTGTCACCATGGTGTCACCATGAGTCAACGTGGTGACACCATGATGTCGCCATGAGTCACGACGGTGTCACCATGAGTCACAACGGTGTCACCACGGTGTCACCGTGGTGACTCATGTTGACTCATTATGACACCATGGTGACGCCATGGTGTTATCGTGGTAAGACCGTGGTGACAAATCCTCTGTACTCATTCTTAAGTGGAATGATGTACGTCGTCGGGGGATGTACATTACCTTGCCTTTTTTTGCACCCAGTGGAGGCTAATAACAGTGGTGACACCATGTCACCACGGTGTCACCATGGTGTCAACATGAGTCACCACGGGTCACCACGGTGTCACCACGGTGGCACCATGGTGTCACTACGGTGTCACCACGAGTCACCGTGGTGTCGCCATGAGTCACCACGGTGTCACCACGAGTCACCACGGTGTCGCCATGAGTCACGACGGTGTCACCACGAGTCACAACGGTGTCACCACAGTGTCACCATGGGGACTCATGGTGACTCATGGTGACACCATGGTTTGAGGTGACTCATGGTGACTCATGGTGACACCATGGTGACGCTATGGTGACGCCAAGGTGCGTTTGTGGTAGCGCCGTGGTGACAAACCCTCTGTACACATTATTAAAGGGAATAATGTACGTCGTCGGGGTAGGGGGGCGATCCATGCTACAATAGAGGTGCTGCGCCATGTTTTTTCTGAGGCTCTTCCCTTTAGGAGCTCCATATCACACCCGAAAACTGTTTTTTGAGTAAACTGGAAGGGCAGGCCGATGAGAAAACCCATGGGCTAGGCACCAAAAACAATCAGATTGCTTAAACAAGAATGGCATTCGGACGATTTTGGGTTAAGGAGCCCCGTTATTCAGAAACAAAAACGCCAAAAAGGGCAAACCTCTATCGTAGCGTGCGTCGGGCACAGGCTGGCATGGTTAGCAGCTGGGTCACAGGTACGCACAAAAGCGAGGCAGAACAAATCTAGTCGAGGGGAAGTGATTAATTCGGAACTGTCGCGAACGATATAGCGGCACTATCGGTGAGAAATGAACACAGACAAGCTGGTGGGAATCCGCTCACCAAGGAAACCGGACCCTCCCACAACCCCTTTGGTGAAGCTGTCCAGCCCAAAGGTGTCCGCGATGTCGTCGGCCACAAAGGCAATGTTCAGGGTCTCTATTCCGTTGAACATCCAGCCCTAAATTGTTTTCGGAAGGGAGCAGCAGCAGCAGCAGCAGTGACACAGAATGCATCAGGTCTGTCTCGCGTTTTTTATCGTACGGTTTAAGATAACTGAAGCACCGGAGTTTGCCGGTATGCAGAACCGTTGCAAGTACTTGCTTGAGTATCTATGCAGCCGCTTTGGCAGATATGTGTGGTACAATTTTCCCCCTCAGGGGCGTCGGGATGGAAGGAGGAAGCACAAATAAGCGAGCCGGTAGCAAGGTGGAAACAAAAAACACATATTGTATTCGCGCATAGCGTTCCCCACGCTGTACGTTCACGTGGAAGCTTCGCCCATACCTACTTGTCAACTATATGCCTGTATTTCAGAGACATTTGGCTATGATGTCGATTCTCGAGGCGGCGAGCTGTTGCATGGCAAGGTGGAGTAGGGACTAGACGCTTAGAAGCTGGCTGCGTCACGCAGCAGAGACGACGAGAGTGGCGGAAGACGACGAGAGTGGCGGCAGGGGGGAGGGGAGGAGGAACACCCATCATAGACTTAGACGGTCTTTTTCAACCATTCCAAAAAATGGGGCGGGGGGGGGGGGGTGGTGAAAATTCACCGCGGGGTTAGTTTGGCGACCTT
>JAYJME010001822.1:0-15203 GCA_036873775.1 Costaria costata
CGCGAGACAGAACCGGCTGGTATTTCAAAGTCGACCCTGGGTAGGATTTGTTTGTATTGCAGGGTACAGTTCTCTCTTGGCTGACCAGGACTGATGACAGCCCCACCTATAATGGGTCACACTATTCACCCCGCAGATTGCTCTTTTCGAACCCTCTTGGGCCGTACCTTAACCAATCCAACTAGCACGTGCACATGTGGACCTCTTTTTCCTAGGTCGATCGCAATTTGCCTCATCAGCAGCTGTATCTGCAATACGTTTTCACCCTGGTTCGCGAACCAAACCAATATGTACAGCATAAGCCGTCTTTTGTAAGAGCAGCATTGGTTTTGACTGCTGTAACGAATACAAACACCCCGACGCTGCGAGCATCCACATGCAAACATGAATTTTCTACACTTACGATGTTGCCCAGAGTCTTCGAATGGATCGCCCTCTGTATCATGGGGCGGTTTCAACCTGGCTCCAACCCAGAACGTGTTGTTTTGGTCCCAGCTAGTCAACCGATTTGGAGTGTTTTTCGAAGCTTAAACAGACAAGCTTGGTCGACAGATAAAGGTACAGAGTGCCACCCACGAGAGGTCAATTGACGCCACAATTGGCTTCAGGAGACGACCATGCTGGTGTCTTATCGACCTGCTCTCCCTATTCGTCTAACCGGCCGGCGTTTTTTCTAGTGCCTCCGATACATAGTTCGGTTGTCGCTGGAACGGGGGCAGGTCTACGCTGTAGTTTATTAGATACCCGCAGCAATGTTTGTTCAGTTTGCACGTTGGTTTCAGTTCAGTGGGGGGCACTGTTTGTCTCTTGCGTTTCAGGTTGGAAAGCGTCGGGCTTTCCCGGTCGAACTTGAATTAATAATAAGTTTCGGATCTTCCTAGCGCTCCAGAACCTTTGCGTGACCACGAACCATAGATCGTTGAGTAAATGTGAGAACCAGAACAACAACAACAACAATTTATATAGGTACCATCATTATAGAGTGTTTTGTTGTTTTTGTGATGCTCCTGAAAAACCAGTACAGGCAAAACAAGTTTTCTGGAAAAAAATACGGCATTCCACTAATGGACCGGGTGCTTTACATCAGTTGGGCCTGTCATGGACGCGGTCATGACCGTTCGTAATTGGTCATGGACGCGGCCATGACCGTACGTGATCGTCCATGCGGCGGTGATGACAGTTCGTGATCGACCTTGGATAAGGTCATAACCGCGTCTATGGACGCGGTCATAGACGCGGTCACGGACGACGCTATGACCAGCACTTAGTCGGTCATGACGGCGTCCATGGAGGCCCCTCCTTTACCGGTATTTACCCCACACACTATAGCAGATAAAGTACCAACTATACTATGCTTTATACCTGGTATGGGTTTTTAGGCTGGTTTTGGCGTTTACCTATTCTTATTGTTTTTTACAAATCACGAGAAGGCCTAGACCCCACCTGACTGCAACCCTTACCCTAACCCTGACCCTTTCGTACTTCTTCTGGTATAATTTGTGGGTTAAGAATACGGCAAAGGCGTCATGCACGCGGTCATGACCTAGTCCATGGTCGATTACAACCTGTCATGACCGCGTCCGTGACTGATTACGACCGGTCATGACCGGTCCAACTAATGAAGACCATTGAATTGACCCCAGTGTACGCAGGGCCTGTCTTGTCGAGGATCTTTAAAATTAGCGATCCACTCTAACTCTAGAGAAATGAGTTTATTTTGGATACGATTAATCGAAATGTGACCAAGCTGGTACTTCCAAGGTAAATTCGGAAAAAACTAAATGAACAAAAAGCATTTTTGGATTTATTTCCCTTCTTAATTTAATCTCGAGTTTCAACTTGATGAGTTTTTTAATTCGACGTCGCATGTTCCATAAAATTGAAGCTCGCAACACAAGTTTGTGTCTTGTTGTCGACCGCTTCAGCGGTGACATCCATCGACCTCGAGAGGCAGGGCCACCGGAGCACCCGACACGCCGGGTTCGACGGCCCCTAGCACAGAGTAGACCGATCGTTGCTCCTCAAAGATATAGATGGCAGCTTATATCCAGTTTTTTATCCCTCCTTCGCCACCCAAACCACACCATCACCATCCAGGGTACACTTTCGCTTATAAATTTGATCCCTGTTTCCCCGTCGCTGCTGCGTGCGTGAGGCTTTGGGGGCCTCTCCACCCCACCCAAACAGTCCCAAGAGTAATAGTGTGCTAGCCGGTGCCTAGAAAACAATCTGCCGCTAGCCGTGGCTCTCTGGGGAAGTGCGTGCCATCACTCGCCTGGTTTGTTGTCAGTTTTGAATTCCTTAACCTTGTGCTTTATTCAACTTTTAGAACACATTGCTGGTACTCGTACGCCGTTCGTCGATACAACCCAAAGTCATATTGCTTGCGAATTTCAGTTCAATTTCGAAGCATACTAACCAACTCAATATGTTTATCTTCCTCGTTATGGCATGTCCTTAGAGCGAATAGCTAGTTTGAATTTATCGTCCTGACACGAACCTGTCAACTTGAAATGCTGAGGCTGATGTAAATTGTACTGGTAACAGTTATCTCATCCCACGACGTTTAGGACTTAGCATGTTGGGAATTGATTGGAAGCCACACTCGCCATTCTCTTTGCATTAAACCTTGACCGTGCTGTTAGCAAGTAAAGCCATGGAGAAAGAGTTCCACAGTTCCACCCTATATTGGTACCTTGTTATTGCCGTGACGACGTGGCACAGTAGCAAATTAACGCCCAGGTTGTCGCGGCCGTCAATGTCACGGCTCGGCTTAGCGATACTCTTCGGTGTGACGTCAGTGTGCGAAATCAGCCTTATATATTGCTTTGAATTGCCCGTCGGCAGCGTCATGGCAGTCAGGAGGGTGAATAGCTCCAAAGCCAGCCAGAGGGAGCAACGGCAGCAGACCATATCAATTTGGCGATTTGTTCACGCTCGTGACAACACGATTTCGAACCAACCCGTGAACAGATGGCGTGCTTTCGAGACATTCAAATAAAAGAGGCTGCAAAATGGTCTTATCCTTCCCCGTTACAGGTTTTAGTGGGATGGATTTTTGATATCGTTCCCCAAACAATGCTCGGTACACTGGAATGTCACATCGCGATAATGCCTTCGCGTCCCAAAGTATTGACCCTGCACTCCAATTCGTTCGAGTTTCAAGTAAACTTAACGGAATGGAATTTCCCAAACTTGAGCGCAAAACCACACGTACACATCAGTTAATATGTCTGTAAGAACACTCGTTTTTCACAAACCTCTCAGGCGGACTATTCTCCCGTGCTTCTTGTCCATAATTGTAGTTGTAATAACCTTCAACGCATTCCGTGCGAGCACCGTTCCCCTCGGCGATGCCTTTGGCTTATGCGGTTGTCCTACATATATATCACGTGGTCTGCTTGTTATACTCCGACATACTTATTCAATATTGACGTCTAAAGATGTATCTTGGGGAAGTTGATAACGTTACGACTTTGTGCCAGATTTCGCGATCGTGGCATACGATAGCGCTCCGTGCCATATCATGTTGTTTTCAACAGCGGTGTGAATCATTTTTAATTGGCCTGCTGCACAGGATCCGTTGAATTATGAGGTTGTTACCATAAACATTATCTGCATGTAGGTGCGACAGCTGAACAAAACATCAAAACACTTCGGTGCTGCGTGTATGTCCTCTCTTAATATGCCCCAGGAAGTTCACCGGCACATTTGTGGGTGTAAATGAGTTCTTGCTCACATGGCTCCTGCAAAACACGGCCGAGCTTTAATGTCGCGGGCATCAAGAAGGCGGCATACTGCAAGCAACATGCTCACGACAGCATGGTGGACGTCCGCAGCAAGCGTTGCTGCCACGCCGCTTGCACTAGCATACCGAGCTTCAATGTTGAGGGCAGTACTAAAGCGCTATACTGCAAGAAACATTCCCTAGCAGGCATGGTATACGTTTGCAAAAGGCCGTGTCTATACGATACTTGTAACACCCAACCAAGCTTCAATGTCGAGGGCGGCAAGTTTGGGGTTTACTGCAGGAAACACGCGGAGGACGGCATGGTGGACGTCCGCAGCATGCGGTGCTGCTACGCCGCTTGCACTAGCGTACCGAGCTTCAATGTCGAGGGCAGCAATAAGGCGGTATTCTGCAAGAAACATTCCCTGGAAGGCATGGTAAACGTATGCGGGAGGCGTTGTTTATACGGTTCCTGTAAGACCCTTCCAAGCTTTAACATCGAGGGCGCCAAGTTTGCGGTGTACTGCAGGAAACACGCGAAGGATAGCATGGTGGCCGTCCGCAGCAAGCGTTGCTACCACGCCGCTTGCACTAGCATACCGAGCTTCAATATCGAGGGCGGTAAAAAGGCTAAATACTGCAAGAGACATTCCCTGGAAGGCATGGTTGACGTTGTCAGCAGGCGGTGCTCACACGACTCCTGCCAGAGGAGACCCATTTTTAATATCAAGGGGGTCAAGAGGCCGCACTACTGCAAAGAACATGCTCGGGACGGCATGGTAAACGTCGTGAGCAGGCGTTGCTCATATATCTCTTGCACTAGGGGGCCGAGCTGGGGTGTACCGACGGACTGTGCGGCCACCGTATGCTCCTACCATAAGAGCGATATATTTGGCGGCCATTTGATCAGTTTCGAGGTCAGGTGTCAGGCGGTGGACTGCAGGAAACGGGTGAGGTGGGGGCTCCCTGGGGAGCAGCCTACCCACTGCCCACATCACGGCCGCTTGACGGGCGGGCTCGTCTGCACAATCGAGACACCTGCCGAGAAGAGAGTTCGTCGAAGCGAGCAGCATGGTGCGGTGGTGGTCTCTCCATTACGTGTGAAAACTGAATGTTCGTTTTGATCTTTTTGGTATTTATTATCTACGTTGATGTGCTCGTGTGCATGTACCTCGGGTGTTTTTGTTTTGTTCGTGAAACAGATTAGTTATACACAACCGTTTTGCAGTAACAGTAGGTACCGCAGCGAGGTATATATTGATTTTGTTGGCGTTTGCTTAGACACCTGTGTCACCCCGGAGGTCGGTTGTCTTCAAAGCTTAGCGAGTAACGCATACCTTCATGAATGCCTTAGAGTCTATTCTCAGCACAGGCCAGCCGTAGACGATGTTAGGTGCCTTACGTGTTTTACTCCCGTACCGCAGCGTACATGCGCTCGAAAAGGGTCAATAAGGCATGTTTTATGCACTGAACTAACGCCGGTAGATACGAACTCCCTAAAAACGAGTGTTTTAGGGTCACATAGCACATAGATCGCTCTATTCAAAGCTGCAGGGACTAAGCTCGGTTGCGGACACCACGATACCGCTCGGGGTTCGTGACCATGTCTACGGAAGAAGATGGCCCAGCTAGTTCGCCGCCGCCACCACCTGAACTAATCGACCCCACGCAAGACGGCTGTGTTGGCCCAGATGCTACTCCATTTCCACCAGGGACTCCTGGCTCTAGGCTACAAGAAGCAGCTTCATTTTTTATTGTACCTGGTCCGCAAGCTGTGTCTTTTCAGCCATTATCGGCGATGATAGAACGCGTGTTTTCGGTGGTAAACATTATGTTAGACGCGCAGCAGACAACTATCTTGAAGGACCTGGGTCATTTGGCGCCTCAACCGCTGAACTCGGCGCAGAACCAGGATGCTCCCGACCCCATGGGGTTGTAGGTTGCCACAAGTGGAGGGGGGAGCGGCGGGAGGAGGCAGTCTGTATGTTTTCTGTGGACGCTTGGGGCAGTTCGTTCCACAAAACATTTCGATATATTTGCCTCTTTTGCTTCCTCCTTCTCTTTCTTTGTGTCCGAGTTCGGGCTTGGTATTCGCCCGTGACCGTGACGTCAAATGAAACGCAGTCATTGTATTACAGTACCAGTATCATACGACGAGTACAACCGAACTTGGTTTTGCGGGAGTCGCGTGGAGAGAAAGGATTTTAATACGAAGAATACACTACTGACGAATACATTAACCTCGACCACAGCACAGCGGTAGGCTTACCGCATACAGTCCGCTGTTGTTGTGCTGTTGTTGTACGCATCCGTTTTTGCTGGTGTATGCACGCATGCACACCTTTGCACTGCGGTTGATGTATGTTGAACTGTGCTGAATTATCTATGATACTGCAAGCTGTGACGTTGGATTGTGATGTTTCTGGGAAAATGTTACCAATTATAAACTACTGCTACTGTGATACGCACATTGTCACATACTGTGCTACTGCATTTGCAGTCCAATCATGCCTAATTATTGTCATATGCGATAAAAATACCGTACCTAACCCATGCTTCATTCTCTATGTATCAAACATGGTCTACAGTTCGCGACAGATTTTAACAACCTGAATATTTAGAATTTGAGGCTGAGCTTTTGAGTAAATCTAAAAATGTGATCCCTTTGTACTGAAAAGAGTGTGGAACACAACCAGTCCTACATACGAATTCCACGCTGGCCAATAAGAAGAGATTCGTAACATATTTCGCGCAATGTCGGGCGAAAACAAGTTGCAAGGAAGGCACGTCTGAGGGCGTTCACTTCAGGCAGATACGGCGTTTATGGGATAGAAAGGCACTTAAAGCACATGACTTCATGTGTGCCTTACCCTATGTTGTTCTGTCTTCGGCATCCTTCACGGCGCATGCTTCAACCCCATTTTGTCGAGCGTTCCTCGCTGAAGCTTGTTTGTCTCACTCTTTGGATCCGAATGACGTGTGGTTTGGATTAAGGCAATGAAACGGAGACTGGAATTCAAGATATCTTACGCTAGACCAAGCCTCACGTCGCGCTCCAAACGCATTCCGTCAGTATAGGATAGTCATTTTTATAACACGAACATGTCACGGGCTACGCCCACATAAGGTCCTTATGCGGCGGTTCCTCCTCCTTCGATGCCGATATTGCAATTCCACTCATCAGGGGGGACCCTGAATCATGAGGTGTCTGTTATGAAGAATGTATTCGCACAAACTTCCGAAACAGTCATGGGGGTTGTTTGGAGCATTTACCGTCGTCTGCTGCCAAATTTTGTTAAGTCGGATTGGAACAAGGAAATCAACGATGAGCCAAGCTCTGTCCTAAAGGCGGAAAGAGAGGAAATACCTTGCAATTCAATCCAAACGTAGTACAGTACCACTGCGACGTCACTGAAACACTCGCCATCTGTCCTGTACGCTTCATGTCGCGAACGTATTTCATGAGCCATAAGCACCGAATGAAGCTATTTGTACAAATGGCGTGTTAATAGTTGCACAGTTACTCGTGGAAAAATCATTGTTGAGTTTACAAGATGCCGTACTTTGTCCATAATAGCACCCAGGTCCAATTTGAGACATGCGAGCTCGCTACAGGTAAAATACACCTCAATCGCAGCAAGTAGAGTTGACAATCACCACTGTACGGTGTGCCTGTTATGTTTCACGTTCGGCTCTCCTGCATCACCTACTCGAACAATTTCGCATTCTGTCCCACCAGCCTGGTCAACGTCCATTACTCCTGTTACGATGATGCTTTTATTTTGTGAGCATTGCTATTGTAGCCTCTTAGGTCATTCCGACCGAGTAACTACCCTTTTTTTTCCAGTGCAAAGCTGTTACAAGTTTTGTTTTCAAGGTATTCATCAGGACGAGAGTGTTTTTTTCGTTACGCCAATATGGCAGTTTAAAGTTTAAGTGTGGTTCAAGTACAGAGACACTTGTCTTAATATCGAAATTGTGTTAGGGAAGAGAAGGGAACTCCACTATCGAAGCACCCGCCTCGCGTTCATTGCATTCGTTCCAGTAAATTGACTGCAGTAATTGTGCTGTCACGGCAATATCGGCAGCCGGGAGATATTCCCCATTTACGCTCAAGTCAAGATATATTTGTCTGGGGCACACCTTCTTTTCAATGCACCGTGGCCCTCTGTGACCTACAGTAACACGGTTGAACACATAGGACATATCATGGTGTGCAACATCTACGGCCTAGTTTCTGTCGTAACGATATGGTGTTCAAAAACATCTGTGTAATTTTGACCTAAGCCAGGAATTATGTTCTGTATTATGGCTCATATGAGGCTGCTCCCCCGGCAGCGTTATCAACGCCACGCGCCCTATACAGACGACATGTATTATATGCCGGCCCCGGAGTCGTTCTACGGTAGCCAACTTTTCTTTAACTAAATCGCCTGTTTTGAAACCAGCCCCCCCGGCCGTATCTCCTGAAATACGTTGCCGCTTACCACCCCGTCGTCATCGTTCGATAGTCCTTCGCAAACCGGAAATGATTGAAAGACATGTTTTTATAGCATATTTTCTCGTGTCAAACTGCCTTAAAACGTTCGTTAGAGAATATCGCTGGTTTGGGGGGGGGGGGGCATTCTAGAAGCAGACCTGGATGAAAAATAACGTGAATGAGGATCGTATCAGTCTGATCGGTAACACATGTCCCTGCTTTGGACCATCACACAGAAACAAGTGCACCGAGGGCATTGAAAGCCAGTGCACGGGATGCGCATTTGTATACGAAATACTCCTTGTACACAGGAAGCGCGAGAAACATTAAAACCTTGCGCGGCATGGATTTTACAGATCCAACTTCACTTGTTTGTTTCGGCGCCTTTGTTACTGGTCGAGGGCGGTAAAATGCAAACTTTGTGGCGGATTCTCCCCATACCGTATCTTGACGCGAATCTTGTTGAGTGTTTCTTTGTTGGGTTAAGGCCTGTGGCTGTCGGTTAGAAAATATCGTATACTTCTTTCAGTTCGAACTGTTCATGTCATGGCCGGAATAGGAAATGAGGTTCGAAACCATTCAAGATCGTCGGCAGTTACGACAGTTTAGTCATTTTGCAGGCAAGCGAGATTCAGCAGTGAGTTCAAGTCAACCATAACAAAATAATGCTGAAACAACCGCGGCGCTTATTCATAGACTAAACAGCGGGCTCATTCACAATGGCCTGGAAAAATCCATGAGCCGTTTAGACCGAACGAGCTCCCTTTTTTCTGTATGCCCGCAACAAAGGTGGTTCCTGGATTAAGAAGAAACTCTGAAACAATTTTCAAACCAAGGTATTTGCAAGACCAGTTCACACGGGTGGCTGAGGACAGCAATTTTTCTCTATATTAGGCTGCTACAGTAGCATACACCTGGTATATCTGGTAAAGTAGTATCAGGTAGATTCAACCACATTGCCGCTGATGTAAAAATCCTGTTGCTCGTATTGGAAAGGAGGTGACCGGAGCTCAGAACACAATGTAAAGTGTCCGATTAATAGTTACATTTCTGGCGTCCTTCAGCTGCCAAGGCTCGGTATATCTAGCTTGGAGTATAGGTCCGTCGGCGGCATACCTCTTGTTTACACTACACAGTATCATAGACGGCATTGTCGTTGTTATGTTGTGTCGTATGATCCCTTGTACGTTGTAGTACGTGATACAGCAGCACTGAATAAACAATGTTAGAAGAACATGCGAAGCAAAAAAATGGAGGTATATGGTATGGCGAAACTCGCAACGATCATATGCCGAGAGCTCCGTGCTACGCCTGGGGTACATACATCCGCGACGTGTCGTCTTCCTTTTATGCTCGCTCTTGCGATTTCGTGAGCTTTGTTCACGATACGACTACCTATACAGTTTCCGACTTGTCGGAACTTACGTCCGATACGATTACCTGTACGGTTTCCGATTTATCGGAACTTCCGTCACGATATGCAGTGGTGTCATACGAGTACGCAATCGTGTGTGTTCTTCCACATTAAACCGTTCTTCTACTCGTCGACATCCAGCACACCCATTGACCGTGCTGATTCTTCAGTCTAGGAGGAACACGCTTTGTGGTCACAAGCATAATGCATTCTACAACGCCCTCTCATGCCAGCGTACAGGGTGCGACAGGCACAAGATAAATGTATACATGAGCAACCGACGTGCATTGAAAGAAGAAAACAGAATTTAACCCAAGAAAAAACAAAACCAAAAGAAACAAATAGATAAAAGAGAACAAAACAAAAGCGAAAAGGAATAATAACCAAAACCAAGATCAAGAACAAGGGCGCACAGACAATATTTTCCGACCCCAAACTCGTATTTATTCAACGTCGAGCTTCAGACAGCGGATGGCGCCATCCACTCCCAATACGCCTGAACAATTAGGATGTAAAACTTTATCTAGGGGAAAGTGAATATTCGTCTCCTCCCCTTGCTTGATTCTAGGCCTTCCATACCACTACCAAAAAAGAGAATATTGCTGCTGTGAGGAGAGATCACAGCTACCAGCTATACAGCTAGCTGTGGATAGTTGGGGCGCCTCTAACAACAGTCGAGAGCAGCTGGTAGAGCAGGGTAGAGAGTGGAACAAGAGATATATGAGCTTACCCAAAGGGGGACCAGAGCGGCTTGGGACCGGCAGGCTTGGTTGGATGAGCACTGCCTTAAGCAGTTCAAAGCAGAGGAAGATATCGTGTGGTGGTGTCGTTGTGGAACCCACTATGGGCACGACCGTAATCTCGACGCTGAACTTGCCAGGCAGCATAAGCTCTTGCAGGACCGTATCAACTTTGGGAGGAGCACCATGAGCATTCCCTCTAGGTATGCGTCTTGGCTGTTGCCCGTTGAAGGTGCAGGACCGTTGGTTTTGGCAACTAACGCCGTTTGAATCCGACCTGAGGTGCTTCGTACCTGGTACCTGGTACCATTATAGGGTTTCCACGTAAAAAATACAATAATTCGCACCACCTCTTGATATTTTCCTTAAAAAAGTACCTGTTCCTTTTTTAAATTCAGACAGCGTCAACTAATTTGAAACCCAAAGAGTTCAAGAAAAGTTTTGAACAACATTCGACATTCAGTGATATTGGCACCTCACTAACGAGGGACCACGACTGTACCTGGTTGAAAGACAAGTGCCAAAAACATATGGAATTTGAGCGAGACATGTCTCGTTATTCCGTGAGCTATAAGAACAACGCCAAAGCATCATCTCAAAATGAATCTTCTTCGATAGCCCCATCGCCAACGATCTCGCCGTCCCCGCCATCCCCTGCGTCCCCCTTCTCCATCTCCTCCGCCAAAGTCCTTGAAGCGTCCGGCTCTGCTCGCACGTCTTAAACGGAGGCTTGCTGTCTTGACAAGAAACTTTAACTTTCGTCGGGGCACCTTTTCTCGGCTACCCCGACCCGCCCACAACCCCCTCCCTGCTGCTGCGGCGTCCCGTAACGCTCCAGTTTGTCCCTGCTCGGAGGGGTCCGGGTCCGACACGAATGCCTTGCACTGCTGGGGGTATAGGGGTAGCCTCTCTTGCTTGCCAACGCCATTAATTCTCTGGACAGTGGTGCTACAGCAGCAGTGCCACACTCTATTCTCCCGCGTACAACAACCGAGGGTACGCACGAAGCACGATTTGCGGTCAAGAGCAAACCTGTGTAGTAACCGCAAATATGAGGTGCTGTTGAGTACCGGCTTTCGCCGAGTGTTTCGAATGCTGCTCAGCTTGTGCTCCGCGCTTGCTGTGTGGCGGCCTGAGTTGTGCTCCGCGCTTCGTGAGCAAGCTGCTCTGTGTGGTGCCGCTGTGGCTGCTCTCGTAGTGCTGGTTGATTCTTCATCTGTTTTTTGTGCGTTTATGCCTTTTTCCGACTGCAACAAGAGCGGGCTACTCATGCCTCGTCTAAAAAACTAGGACCACACAAATCAAGATTTTGTTTATTAATTTTTGGAAAACAGTCCACAAAACAAAAGACCAAAGTGTCTTAAAATCTGCGGAAAAACAAAAAAAAAACATCTAAATGAATGATCTTGCCTGAATTGGTGGTCTAAATTCCCACTTGAAAACCATTTGTTATGTCCCAAAAAAAATGACCGTTGTGCAATCTAATTCAAATCTAAACAACCCGTATAATACCGTACAGGAAGAACAGAGTATTAGCATTGGGGCCCCTATACAATACTGGACTCCTGCTGTACTTGAAGGGTTGTGGTTGTTGTTGTTGTTCTCACCTTCACTTGTCGCCGAAATCAAGTCCGTGGTAACGGGTCAGGCACCAATAACTCTGGAGTGGAAGAATACCTCCGAAAATATAGAAATACAGATAGGACTAATACGCATACGAGATATGTCAGGCAAATCTTACCCCTCAGTTAAGATGAAATACGATAAGAAGGGCTCAGCGTACGTACATACCTGGTATTAGATACAAAACTTCGTTGTTAACTATGGGACCAATTGTGTTCGCAAAAATAGGGAAGTATATAGGTTTTGGTGTCTACAGTAGGTATAATCGTGTCTACAATAAGTCTTATTAACCATGGTCCCCCGCAATAATGGTATTAGTAGTAGTAGTTGCAGTAGTAGTAGAAGTAGTATTACGGAGGACCATAGTTAATAGGACCTACTGTAGACACAATAGGACCTACTGCAGACACCAAAACCTAAATATTTCCCTATTTTTGCTAACAATATTTGGTCCATAGTTAATAGGAACTACTGTAGACACAATAGAACCTACTGTAAACACTAAAACCTAGATATTTCCCTATTTTTGCTAGCAATATCTGGTCCTATTTACTATGGCCCCCCGTAATAGTAGTAGTAGTAGTAGTAGTAGTGATATTGGCAGCAGCAGCAGTAGTAGTTGAGGTAATAGTACTAGTACCACTACTACTACTATTGTGTCAAAGTCCATACTTGCGACCTGTACCCAAAGTAGCAAGTCATGCCTTGAAATATAATACAACTCCCAGCCGCGCATATAATTGCTCGCAGCTTGAACTCAGCTTGCATGTTCCGTTGTCAGCAGCGGGCAACGACTTCATCAACGTCGTTGAGCAATTCCGATGGGAAAGTGCAGCCTCTACGATATAATGCCACTTTTGTCATGATCGATGCACTGTATGTATTTTGCGACCCAGACCGCTCGTACTGAATTTTGAACAAATGTAGCCGTACGTTCGAGGAGTGTCAGCAGTTGGAGTGTAGCGAAGAGTGTGTCGCTGGGCTGAGTAGCTCGAGGCGCAGAGCTCCGTTGATACCGAAAGTTGTCCCAGACTGCTTGTGGCTGTGTCGGCTATCGATTCGCGCGGTATGCGCGTCAACGTTGGGTGCTGTTTATGGGGCGAGTTCTCGACGCTCGGTGCTTCCTTGTGTCATTGGACAGACCGACAAACGGAGTGATTTCGAAGGTTGGAAATAGATTAACCAAGGTAAACCTAGGCAATTGTGAATGATTCGCCCTATAGTATCACCGATAGATGGGAGGAAAGTACAAGAGGGAGTCTGCCACAACGCGTTGTCAACAAAGCCCTAGCGCACAAGCTCTCATGCGTTGGCAGGAACGCCAAGATAAAAATAACATATTAAAACTCACAGCACCTCAGACACAGTGTAGGCAACCGTGTCTCAGGAATTGTGGCGACGGATACCGGCAGCACTTCAGCCGGCAACCAAAACTTCAGCGTGCAGTAGGAGTGCAGACATAGCGACTGTGGACCGCTGTACCATCGTGTATCTGTACCGTTTAGCATATTGTAGCACTCGCATTCGAGTACTTACAATGTTTGGCACGGGTCATTCCAACATGTCTAAAATATTCTAGATCAGGTCAATCGGTGGCATGCTCTTACCTTGGTATTGCCATATGAGACAAGGTTGAGGTTGGACGAAAGTCATTGTGGAATTCCAGGAGAGTTTGGCGAATGTTTCGAGCTTACAAGTACGACTAGAACACAGAAACAATACGTACACAGTGCACAGCAACATGTCAAATATATGGTCGTGTTCGAATTGAGATACCATGATCTTCATACATACCACCCCACTACGAAAACGACCCCCGGGTATAAACACAAATAACACGAATGACAGCTACAACAACGTTCTCCAGCTTAATCTCCGGGGTTTGAAATACCACCCGGTTGTGCCGGTACGTCCTGTCCCTCTAAACTGTGTTTACGGTAGAGGTTGTTATTCCATGTTTTTTCGGACGCCTCGAACATGAGGAGCTTTATACAGAACGCGAATATTTTCTATTGATAGTAGTTAAGCTGCTATCGGATAACTAATTCCATTACCTGCGTATACAGCCAAACAGATTGCAAATTAAGAACATTGGTTCCGACGAGTTGGGGTTAAGGAGCCCCGTCAGATAGCACACGTTTCGCCCAAAAACGTTATACGTCTATCGTACCAGGTGTAGCCCTCGAACTTTGACAAACGCGATACCACACTGGGCCGGTACGGATGCTCGTCCTAATCAAGAATACCTGATAGATAAAATATATTGGCCGGGGTTGACACAAAATCTATTTTCGGCCCAGCATATCATAGAACAAGTATTGAAGTAGGGCAGAGCCCTAGCCGTCGAGTGTACTTCAGAAGTTACAAGCTGGAGATATCCCTTGTTGAAGCCACGACGGGCTGCTACGGGTTACCCGTAGGTACCAATCAAAACTACTTACCTATATTATCGCCGATACACTGCATATACCAGTTGTTCATGAAGTCAACCGGGAACATGAAATACCTTTCCAATAAACTGGTTGTGATATGCAAACAACACGGGCTCTTTGAAACAGGTATATCACTACTTGCCCCGACCTTTTCAGATCTGATGATTTGTATATATTACCTGTATTTCTAAGCGAGGTTATCTCTCCTTGGTTATCAACCCCCTTATGCCCGCCTCGAATCGTCAAATGGTACAACACATCCGGGCACGGTGTATCAGCCGCTTGTTATCGTCCTCCTGTGCTGCCAGGGTGAGTGTGTCTAGTGCACCAAGTCTTAGCCATCGCACTTATGTTAACCCCGACGAGACAAGCCCCAAGAAGAGACATCCCGGAGATAAATCAAGCAAAATTACACTATGACATACAAGATATATATTCTGGTGGTAGTCTGTTAGATACATACCGACTGCAAAAAACTTAAGTACCACAGGTGATAAAGAGCAAAGTAAGAACAAATGAATCACGCGGGAAGGGTTCTTACGCCAGACACAGTAGTGGACAGGAGTGCCTATGATCCCTTCTTGCAAGTTCTCTCCGTCGTGTTCGGGAACCATATGCCGTGTCAACTCATGTGTTCGAGGCAAACGTTAAGGGCCAGTCTTAACGAGGAGCGTCAAAATTTGGAATTGAATAATATTTTTTATCTGAATCGGATTACCATCTATCTTCCAGGGAGACTTCCTCCCACACACCAGAAGCACGCTCTACCCCTTGGGATACGTGC
>JAYJME010001823.1:0-15202 GCA_036873775.1 Costaria costata
CTGCTGTTGTTCTGTTCGGTGGGTTGGATGCCGCTGGCAACGGCGAGATCGACATGTGTTTTTGTTGTGTACCGCTATGGTGGTGGGGCCGCTCTCTGCTGTTCTGTTGGGTGGGTTGGATGCCGCTGGCAGTAGTCTGTTGCTGCTCTGCTGCTGTGCTTCGGGCCCTGTGCTTGTTCCTTTATTTTGTCTTGGTGGCATGTTTTTGTCTTGGTGTTTGAAAATTCCTCTCGTGTATGTGTCGGCGCTGGAGAAACAAAAAGGGGACACATAGGTGTACAATCCCGGGGTTTCCACCGGTTGGACGTTCGAGCTGTGTTTTCATTTTGCAGCATGCAGGCTGCAAATAGGCGCTCCCCTCCTTACTCCTTATGTACGTTCGTGGTTTACCTGGGATGATGTGTGCCTGTATGGGCGTACCCTATGCTGCTGTAGTTTCTGCGGTACACTCCTGCTCTACGTACGTTGTGTACGTACCTGGTATGGTACAACAGCAGCAGCAAGAGCAAAGAGCAGTATGGCGCCCGAAACAATATGTTCGAAACAACTGCCAAATGTTTTGTTTCATTCATGTAACCTGAAAAACCCTGCAGCCGAATCCCGAGGGTGTTTCTGGTGTGCCATCCCCTGAAAAAAACGTCTTTCATACTAATCAAAACACAAACAAGGCGCACGAAATAATAACGTCATGGGGGGAAACGCCTTCAAATAATCTTTTTAACCCAATAGTTCACGCTGGTCCGCCCCATTCCCGGGAAACGATCCGACCGCCCCTTCCCACGCCCCTCGCTCGCAAACTTGGGCGTGGGCGGCCTTATTATCGCCGGGGTCACGGGAGGACTGCAGTTTGGGATGGACGCGGCATTGTGGTGCGGGTCGTTGGATACCCGTTGGCGCATCGAAAAAGTGTGTATGTTGCGAAAAATACAGAAACTGGCATAAATTTGAAGTTTGAACACGTCGGCACAGTTATAATGTAAGGATAGATAGACTGGTACACGATTTTTGCGCTGAAACTATTTATTTACCTTGGTCGATAAGGGCTTGCGCAGCAGGGTATTTGGAACTGCCGTGATCCCTGTGTTCGTTGGTCAGTGGGGGACTATTGTGTCCTTCTTGTGAGGAATCACAATGACGTATGGCGCAGCTTTCACGGTTGTACATCAACTACTCCATGGGTCATAGTCACAGCTTATGTACTTGGAATTTTAACAAAAAATAGGAGTACAAGGCATCCAGTTGGAGTGTTCATATCGACGTAGGCCGACGCGAAGCAAAGAACGTGACCTGAAGCGGTTGCTGCATCAACACAGTTAGCAGTGGGGCCACATGTACAACACGACCAACATCTGCAGAAGTAGTAGCATCAGCAGCAGCCAGCAACCGAACAACAAAAGCAAGGTTGCACAGTGACGCGTGCTACGATAGAGGTAGCATTTTTTGGCTCTTTTCGTTTATTAACGATGTCGCCCACTAGCCAACATTGTCAGGGTGTCCTTCTTGTTTTTGCAATATGATACTTTTGTATACCTAGGTCATGGTGTATTTTCGTCCGGTTGCGCTTTTGATTTACTCAAAAAACATATGCGGGTGAAGTTCAGAGCTCTTAAAAACCGGTGCACCTCTATCGTAGCATTCCTCTAGTATTTAGTGTTATTTCTGAAACATTTTCATGTTTTTCCATGGGAATGTTACGGATGCTCCACTGAAGCCCGGCGGAAGTTTCAAGGAGGCACCGTGGTGTGTCCACGGAAGCCCCTGCAGGGTTGCGGTTTCACGGACGTCCCACGGAACACCAGTTAATGCCCCAGGGGACTCCCACGGGCATCTCAGGAAAGTCCCACGAAACACCATTGGAATCGGCGTGGGCGATCCAGGAAAGCACCGCGAAAGCTCTCTAGAAGCTCCACAACATTCCCATAGGGAAGGTTAACGTCACGAAAGCACCATGGGGCCACCATGGAATTTCCATGAAAGCACCATGAACGCACCATGAACGCGCCATGAACCCCCCACGAAAGAACCATGAGATCACCATAGGGCAACCATGGGATCACCATGGAGACACCATCGGACCCCCATTTAAGCACCAGTGGATCACCAGGGGATAACGACGGGACCACGATGGCACCGGTATGGAAGCACCATTGGAACGCCATGAAAGAACCACGGGATCACGATGAGCGAACCATCGGATCACCGTGAGCTTAGTAGGGGATCACGATAGGATCACCATGAAGGCAGCATGGGATCGCCATGAAAGCGCTCTTGTATCACCACAGGATCCCCATGGGGCCACCATGAAACTAACAGGGAAACACCGTGGGGCTTGCATTGTGCTTCATGGTTCTTTGCTGGCGATCTTATGGTGCTTAGAATAGAAGCCCCATAGTGCTTCCATTTTGAACGAGTGGTACGTCGATGGGGCTTTTACGGTTGCCCCATGGCGCTTTCATGGGGATCCGATGGCGATCCCATGGGATCACATTGGTTCTTTTAAACGGTATTGTTGTTGCCCCATGGCGCGTTCGTGGGCGTCCAATAGTAGTTTCCCATAGCGTTCCCATGGGGCTTCCATGGGGGCCCCATGGTGCTCCACGGTGATCGCACGCCGACTTCATGGGTATCCCGTGGTGATACCATGTTGCGTTAAAGGCGATATCATGGTCGTCCCATGGAGCTTCAATGACGATCCCATCGTACTTTGACGGCGATCCCATGGTGCTCCCATGGTGATCCCACCGTACCAACACGGCGACCCCATGATGTTTCTCTGGCGGTCTCTTTGCGATTCCGTTGAGATCCTATTGCTATCTCATGGTGATCCCGTTGTGATCCCGTCTTGATCCCATGGTGCTATCACGGCGATTCCATGGTGCTTTGATGGGGTCCCCATGGTGATCCCATGGTGATCTCATGGTGCTTTGATAGAAATCCCATGGAGATGCAATGATTCTTCCGTGGGGATCCCATGGTTATCCCATGGCGATCACTTGTTTTTTTGGTGGGGATCCCATGCTGATCCTGCGGTGCTTTCATCGTGCCTGCATGTTGGTTCCATGGTAATCCTATGGTGCTGTCGTGGTGCTCATCCCATGTTCATCCCATGGTGATCCCATGGTGCTATCACGATGCGTTCGTGGCGATTCCATGGTGATCTCATCGTGTGTCCATGGTGCTTCCAAGGTGATGCCCGGGTGCTTTCATGGTTATCCCATGGGGCCTTCGTCGGGGTTCTTTGGTGACCCCACGGCGCTTGCATGGCGATCCCATGGTGCTCCTATGTTGTGTTCATGATGCCTCCGTAGTTGTCTTATTCTAAACTCATGCTAATACCATGTTGCTTTCATGGCGACCTCATGGTTGTTCCATGGGGATGACATGGGATCCCATGGTCACCCCATGACAATCCCATGGTGTCTACACTTTCCATGGTGCATCCATGGCGCTTTCGTGATGCTTCTATGGTGCTTCCAAAACGGATTCCATGGTGCGCCCGTGGAACTGTAATGACTATTTCGTGTGCCTCCCGTGGTCCTCCAGTGGAATTGTCGTGGACATCCCATTGCACTGTTGTGGGCTTGCCATGGCGCATCCATGGTGCAGCAATAGTGCGTAAGCTTCTGGTGGAAATCCCCTGATACGCTCGTGGGACCTCCGTCGTCACCCCGTGGGGATCCCTTGGGGCTTCCACTGGACGGCCGCGGGGCCTGCGTTGGTGTTTGCCCGTGGACGTCCCATGGATACTGGAAAAAAGGCAAATACTGTGTTTCAGCCGAAGGCAGAAGCAGCAGCACCGACACTAAAAAATCCGACCATCGGTCAGTCCACCGAACAATTATCTCCATACCAGTTTGCCAGATGATTATGTACATACCTTGTGTGTACTACAACCGTCAAGACTTAACTTCCCTCTGCTGTTGTGCCACAGCTTAGCCGCGGTACGTTTTTTCTGAACCCCATACGCTTGTGTTGGGAGAGGGTATGTACAACATCGAACATTACGAATACAAGGTGCTTTGGCTGACGCCGGCCGCTTCATTTTGCGTGGCCAAAGACCTGTTGTTCTATGTTTAGCTTATTTGTTTTTCGTATTACTGGAACATGTGCGATATATCGTTGGAGGGCAAACCATAGAAACGCCCTACGAAGTGCTAAATAAATAAATGCCCATCCACCAAGGGTATTCCATATAAGCTACATGTGATTTATATGCCACTAAATACGCATGCTACGTTAGAGGTGCCACGTTTTGGCCCTATAGTATCCTCAAGGACGGAACACCGCAATGCTTCATCGGGATACATTCACAAGATTACCCGATTTTTTTTTGTCTTGGACGAGGTACAGGACCCCTCAAGTGGGGAACCTTGGACAATCGAAAGCGTGCCCCTTTCGTACCATATGTCTGAAAACCGACAGTAATAACAGCAAGACGGCAGCTTAGCATAGTATTTATGTTATCATATTGAAAGCCGTCGTACAGCAGCTCGCAAAGCGGCGTGTAAGCACAACTCTTGCCGGTCAACGAGTGAAATAAAACACTGGCCCCCTCTCTCCTACACGAGAACGATATTGTATGTACCGTACGTAGAACGCAGGGGTCGGCTACCTGACACATTTTCTGACACATTGTCTGAGATGTTTGTTGACGAGCGGAAAAAATATGTATATTAATTGTTCAGCACCCACCAGGGGTCGTAGAGTACTGGTATAACATCGTATACTTGAAAGCAATATACAAGAGTAAAGCCAAATCCTATGTAGTCGGATTTGCACTTGGTTGAAACAGTCACTTACAGGCCTTTCTCACGAGCGTTTCAGTTTTGTTTTTTGTCAAATCCAGAACTTTAATAGACCTTGACCAAGTTGGATCGAAAATGCGATTGTTGTGACCCCCGGCAGTAGCATAAAACTTCTAACCAACTGGATGCTAGTGCCCGGATGACGACAACAAAGGCCTTTACGTGAATCCCGTTGAAAATCGAAGTTATCAACAACCGCATTTTTCTGTCGTTCCGGTTAGACTGGATGAATAATTACTCGCTGAAACAGCAACACGCAGCACCACAAGTAATACAGATATATTGACGCTGCGTGTATGCACAGTTCGACTCGAGTCCGCTTGTGAATACAATGGTGACCGCATCTAGCCTTGTACAAAGTTTTATGAACCGCAGTAAGGAAGGCGGGAGTGGAGTGCCTGATACGCTTTCGAAAGAAACGTAACTACAAGTAGAAAGTACAGCAGTCTAGCAGTAGTCGTATATTGTGCGAGTAGCGTAATACAGAAGCCTTAGTCTGTACGTAAGTAAGTACGTACTAATGCTATACACGGGAGGGATGGAAGTACTACTTGTTGTGCAAGCGCCAAGCGCAGTCTTGATAGTGAACAGATTTTATAGATGTGACTCTTTAGAAAATAATGGAAATTCGACGAAGAGTACAGTAAGGAATTAACCCGAAAACGGAAAAAAAAGTTTAAGCGACATCAGAAATCGATGTTTTACTCCAATACAACTTGTATGATGATCGTATAGCATATCACTACAATCCTCCATTGTCACCGGTCTAAGTGCTGCTTCGTCGTTTCAACATACTCTTATGTATATGGTGCTGAGACCTGACGACGTAATCAAAAGGCAATTTAGAACTTGAGGACATGGGGTACTGCCTGAACATCCGTGACTAGTCAACAATGCTGGCTATGCTGTGCGCTCCAGCTTTTGAGTTCTCGGGCACTGCCGCAACCTAACCGGCACGTGAGGGCTGTAATCCTCTCGAGTTTTTACTAGTCCGTACCTCTAGACAAACTGTGTTGGTGGTGACCTACATAGGGCGGTGTGCTATTAGAAATGTTAAGAAAATATATACCAGGTATATATATATCTCCTAAGGGCCGGTTAGTCAGGGGCGGCGAATACACAATTACAAATCCGTAAAGGTGCTCAGGGTGAGGAAGAGATGACGTACTCTGACCTGTTAACGCGGATTGGTGCTGGAATCTCGCCGAACACAGCAGGTAACACAAAACATTATTAAATAAAGTACTGGGTGAGCTCGATGCAGGACCAAGAAGCCCTTCAGCTGCTAGCAAGCCTGACGGTATCCATCGACCGCTGTTCACACCGGTACTGCAGGAGGTTCCGCTGACTTGGCGTACCTCGACTGCTGCTTCTGTAGTTGGAATTCTGCTGAGGTTGCCCTTCCTTTATTGCACCGGTATGATACAAGTTTACACGACAGACTACCAGGTATGGCACACGAGAACCCTCCGTGTTTTCCGCAACTCAATCTGATCCCCTCGAAAATAACTGCAGTACAGTACAAATAAAGATGTATACAGCAAGGAAGGCCATGTACTGCTGTTGTAGTCATCCAACGAATAAACAAGGAGATTGCGAAGAATCTTAGAACTAAGGGGAATGGTGCAGGAGAAGCAACAGTGACTGAAGGCTGTAACCTACGGTCGTATATCCGCGAACTTGGAGCTGGCAAACCCACCAGCTTTGGCAGCGGGCGGCTTGGGTACCTTCCCAGCATCCGCGGGGACCGTGTCCACATCGACTGCGCCACTTCTCCCACGCTGCTCGTTATCTGGCTGTACGTTGTTCTTGGCCTTTCCTGGTATGCTGTGTTGGTCGGGGAGTACTTTGAGCATGCCCCGCCGCGATGGCAGCCTTTGGCTCTGCTGGCCCTAGTTCAGCGTCGGGCTCGCGTACCTTCCATGGTTTGATCGGCACGTTAACTTTGCAAGTTATGTTCTTCTGAAAAAGCTCTGCACTAGCCCCTACCCTGGATACCTGAACCGGAACTTGTTGCTCAGGTTTAAGCAGCTGTTTAGGCTGCTTTACCTTAGGCATCGCTGAAACAAGTTCACCAGGGAAATAATTTGCCGTTAACGTATTTTATGCGGCGAGACTTTTACAGACCCAGACCGTCTGTTTCCGTTTGTTTCGTTCCATTATCGCATTAAGCTTCTCGAATGACAAGCATTTAATACTTCCTGATGAATGTTGAAAAGGGCGTCCGGACCACTCACATGGAGGGGGTGTACAACATAAGTATCAACTTTACCAGTGTAGACACTTTCGTAGTCTAACGGGCAGTCCGATCTTACCGCTGGAAGTCCACCAAAACAGTCTAGCGAACCATGACGACGCATCGGTTGTATTTTCATGCGACCTCAGGCGACTCTATAACAAACGCACTTCATCTCTTCGTACACCTGCTGTGGTATGTTTCTGCTCAATACGTCACACGGAAGGGGCTAACGGCACATTTTGAGCATGAAGATTTTTTTTTTTCATGGTTCGCTGAACATTTGGTAGGCACTTGTGAATAAGGTACTTGTGAACGAACATTATTATGAGAGCTCAAGGTGAAGCTTGGTTTATATTTTTCTTTACCGTCTCTCTTGGTGTGTCTACACTTTCTATTGTCTGTGTGGAATAATACTCTAACCTCACAATTGAGCCCTTTCGCGTCGGGGGCAATATCAGGGCAGAGAGTGTCGCTTCAAATATTGATCACGCCGTGTTTGATGGTGGAAGGGCAGGGTAAGTAAGCGTGGTTTACGCCGTAGTTTCGAGTGATACAGGCGATATCGCCTGTCTTGCCTTGTTCTTAACCGTCTAGATTGTTTCTCCATATTTTGCCAGGGTGGCTAGAGATGTCGTTTTTAGCCACTTGCCATGGCGTCTTCGTGTGGTATTTAACCTGGTATGTTTTTTTAGGAAACTGATGACGATACTGGCGGGAATGGCCATGAGCGTGGGGGTTCTCCGTCGTGGTGTGATTTGTCGAATTGGGGATGAAATGAACCTTGGACAGGTTATTTTGTTCATGCCAAGTTTCGCATGTTGTCTGTATTTGCGTACTAAGATTAGGTTTTCATATTTAGGTATTGTTCGTTTTAAACTTGGGCAATGCGCTTGTTCATAGTTATTTTTTCCAATAGAGTGGTTGTTCGAGGCACAGAGCCCGTTCAAGTGAAAAAGCTTACGATGTTTAACCTCACCTCCACCGCAGTACAAGACCGTCAGAGGAGCCTTCCGCTGGCAGTGCGGTGCTGCCTATTTAAACTGTGGTACTTTGTATTGTTCGTTGTCTCAGTGTCGTAATCTTTTAAATTTTCGTCGCAGTTAAACGATATACTTCTTGCTTCAAATGGATTCCGCTGCGAGATAAAGGTGCTGTGTGGCCCGAATACTGGCGGAGTCTTCGGCTTACATGTGTAGAATACCTACCGCTACGCTTGTTTGCTAGACAGGTAGAGTAATAGAGGGCGTCAAATCGAACTGGTCGTACGCGTTTATTGTCGGAGGACGGGCGCTAGTACTATACACACTACTGTGCGTTCGCATTAGACGGTCCGAACGACTGAAAAATAAAAAGTTGTTTTATCGCTATACCTTGGTGCCAATACATATATGGTGAGGCTAGGCACTGGGAAAAATATAGGCGTCAGATAGCAAAATATTGGCACTACCATTCCTAGTTTGAACAACCGCGTAGATGCCTCAGTGAAAAACGTTAAGGCCAAGCAGAATCCTATCCACCCCGCATACACGAGTTCCTGGCTGACTCTAGTATGTAGATGTTTCATCGGAATAGAAAACACGAGTTCCTGGCTGACTCTAGTATGAAGATGTTTAATGGGAATAGAAAATCCCGCCGCTGTTATATCACGCTGCGTTTTGACCTTCGGCTGGTTCGTGCTTTACAAGAGGGCGGGTATTAGATACTAGTGTGTCATCTACACTAGCTTGTGATTCTAGATTGCCCGCCCCATGTACTAACGGAGGTCTATACCTCGACGTTGGGATGCTGTAGTGTGGTCGAAATTGGACGAAAATTGGAAGACACGAAACGAGACGAAAAAGCAGCCCCTAACGGAACGTTTGAACTTCATCTGCTGACAACTACACCTCCTCACAAGTACCCACAGCCCGTGAAATTGTGTCACGTTCAGTAGGGGGTGCGTTATGAGGACATCGGGTGCACCCGGAAGCATTTATATGGAGCCAAACTCGACTCAGAAGATGACTTCGTGAAGTCAAAGTTGCCAGCCAACTTCGCTAAACATTCAAGGAAAATCTGCACATTCGACGATTTGGTATTTTGCGTGCTGAAACGTAGTACAATGGTTACAAAATATACGAATTAAGTGCATTCACCACAAGTAAGCTTGTATTTTTGCGGGTTGCTTGAGGAATTAACATACCGTACCCGTAAAGACGGCGGGACGAGAAATTTCGTTCCCGTTTGAGGTAGTCAAGGCTTGGGCACAAAATAATATCAAAGTTGGCAGGGAAACTCTCCATTGTCGTATATTTGCGTCAGATAATTAAGTCGCAAAGGTTTGAATATTTCTTGTAATTGTTTCTTACTATATTTCCAAGTGTTTTTTATTGTTTGGCGAAGCGCGTACTTGCGCGTACTTCCCAACATATTTATTATTGTTCCTGCGTGGCCTTAAGGGTGTTGAATCAGCAGGAGTAAATCAACAACCAAGTAGCGCTTGTATTGCACGAATATGCATTGACGTTCTTAGCGAGATAGATAGCAAGCGTAAGGTTGTGCGTGTAGAAATTTGGTGCCCTATTTGTGAGCCATGGTAATATTCTGCCGACTCAAACACGTATCGTCAGATGGCAATAACAAAAAGAGTACAGCTACCGGCGGGTGCGAGTGTAACTTTACAAGCATATGCCTCCATCGTTCCACGTTGACACGTCCATGTATTGTCATCCGTACGCCCTTTTGCTGTGTCCGCGTCTGGGTCTTGTCTGTACCAGGCTATTCAAACCAAGTCTACGTCGAAAATGTCCCAATGTTCGTATGCCTCCTGCACGAGGTTAGCACGGTTCAACTCAGAGGGCTACACGACTGCTGTGTACTGCAAGCAACATGCTGCAGACGGCATGGTGGACGTTGGCAGGCGTTGCGCGCACGACTCTCTCACGACAGTACCGAGCTTCAACTTCAAGGGCTCCAAGGCTGCGGTATACTGCCAGCAGCATGCTGGAGATAGCATGGTTCGTGTCTCTAGTAAGCGTTGCATGCACGAACCTTGCTCATTGACACCTTGCTTCAACGTGGACGGCAGCATCACGGCCGCGTACTGCAAACAACATGCCTTGGACGGCATGGTCAACGTCCGTGGCAAGCGCTGCTCGCGTATTCGCTGTTCGAGACGACCGAGTTTTAATTTCGAGGGAAGCAAGACAGCCGTATACTGCGCCGAACATGCTTTCGACGGCATGGTAAATGTTTCTTCCAGGCGTTGCTTGCACGCCTCCTGCACAAGGCAACCTTGCTACAATGTCGAAGGAATCAAGACAGGGGCGTACTGCAGGCATCATGCTAAACGCGGCATGGTGAACATCCGTACGAAACGTTGCGCACATGACTCGTGCACTAGTGAACCGACCTGGGGTGTTGCAACCAACGGTACGCCCACCGTATGTCATAACCACACGGTCGATCTAGGGGACGGCCTGGTGGTCAACTATAAAGCTATCTGCCAGCATCGTGTTTGCACGAAGCTATCGCGATGGGGACCTGAAGGAAAGCAACCTACCCACTGCCACGAGCACGCCCTCGTCGAGGAAGGACATGTTTGCACCCTGTATACGGCCGGAAGATCTAAGGGTGCTTCTAGCTCACCTTACAGTGCCGTAAAGGGCAACTCGTGCCGGGTGAAGGTAGAGACGTTCTATTGATTTTGTGCCAACTAAAGCAAGTTGTTGTTTATTGATTCCAATGAATCGGGCTTGGTACTGGACCCATGTCGCCTTGCAGGACACGTCTCGTATATTACTTGTTTCAAATATTCGGACTGAGGGTTCTGCCACGATTCTAGGTCGTTTTTACGCCACCTTCTGTACATGCCGCGACAAACCTCCTCAAGCTGAAACTGAAACAGAGGGCAACGCGATTGTGACAAGGGGGGGAGCATCAAAGAGAGGGGGGGTGAAGGGGGACTGTGAGCACGATGAAGACGACACGCAGTCACACTTGTTGTACTGTAGTGGCATCGACTTTGCGAAGCTATCGAAGACGAGTCACAGTTTGATCGCAGCCATCGCTGGAGCCGAGCCACATTTGTGCTGGGCCTGAACGAATTTGTGGAGTCCGTGTGACATACTTTGGATAGGCCGCATCTAGCGAGAACAAGTAATATTGGCACGGCTGCCCTTCCGCGATACAGTCACCTCCTTTATCGGCACGGTGCAGTACATCGCTTTTTTTATGACTGGTAGTCTGTTGTCTACTACATACAGGTTTGTTTTGCTTGAGTTTTTTTTAGTTATTTGCCCGCTAACCCCTCCCCCAACAAAGGTACCCGCTAAAATTTGATCGGCAGTTTATTATCGGGCCTTGACGTAACGTCTTATTTATTATTTGCTTCTGCATTGTAGTACGACTTCTTCGTCTTACAGCGTGTCACCTTGTTTTTTCGTCCCTGGCAGTGAGTATGTTGGGTTCTCTAGGCGACTTTACGCTTGTGGGTCATCAGTTGCGCTCACCCGGCCCCGAAGCAAATTACCCCTGTCTTTTAGTTTGGATGTTACCTTTTGTTTGGCTGTTGGTTCTGGTGTCTTTACGTGACTTATACGCCGTCTTAACGTCTGTTTTGGTTCGGTCTGGGTTGTGGCAGCGCTCATAGGGTACAGCTTGACGTAGGCGTAGTTTTGGATCAAGGTCTACTTATGCATCTCTCGTGATTTTCTTTGGGTGGTGTTTGGTCTGTTGAGTCCCCCGCCGCCCGTGGAGGTAGTGGCCCCTTTGTTTCCTGTATCACAGTACTGAATCGTACTTAACTTATATACTCGTCCATCATTATGGTTGACGCGGTGTCGTCGCGATTTCAAGAGATGAGGCGGCACGCACCTCATTGGGTACACTTGTACTCTTGTACACTTTGTTCCGTCCGAAGGGAATCATGGTTTTTTCGCTTTCTAGGCTGCGGGCACATCAGCATCTGTGTGCAGGTGTTCTTAGAGCGCCCTTTTTTACCACTAGAAGACGCCTTGACAACCTGTGTATATGCAGCTTGGACTCTTGCCTGAGTCAATCCAGCGCAGCGGACAGGAACCTTGCTCTGACACATTAGCGCGAAATGAACCCGTTCGTTGGATATGGTAATAAAGACAAATCATGTCAACGGGTATATCCGGCACGGTGCCCATGCTGGGGCCCTTCAGGGGCATTTTTGCCCGTATCCCCTCAACATTTGAGGGGGGAGCATTTTTCGTTCCAACTTTCCCGCGAACAAACTCTTGGTTGGATCCCAGTTCAAGGTTGCTGATGCAGATTAGAATCATAAGTTTCCTAAAGTAACCGGACATCTTATCTACTCGCCAATATCATATCTTCCTTCTTTCACAACACCTATATCTTCACCTTCTCGATAAAAGCTGAAATTCATATGATTTCTTTCGCTTGGTTGAATTTAGGTGATTTATTGTTGTCTCGGCACTGCTGTGATCAAGGCTTACTTGAACCCGCACCTTTCTTGCCATTTCGAATTTGGGTACTGGCTGTGATCGAGCAATACTTGCGAGGACAGAAGGTACTGTATTCGTAGTGCTTGCGGTCGAGGGTAGAAGCCGTTGATGATGAGCAGTGTAGGTAAGACCTCTCGCTTTCATACTGCCCCAGGACCGTGTGATTGTCTTCAAACTACGCTCCTCACTGTTGTCACACGTACGCGAATCATTTTTTGTCCCCTTTGTTGTTGAACAAAAGTTCACGGCCATCCTCTTGCTTCTGTGCCTGAAAAAAACGCCATCGACCACTGAACACATGTCTGTCTGCGTTAGGTTCGTGTACTTCTGCTGGCATCATATACAGTGGGGGCCCTAGCGGTACCAAGGGCCAAAATACCTGCCAGTACTGTCAGTATCGTATTATCACGGGAAGTCGCTCGCACGTGAGTGAATCGTGATGTGTCTCATTTGTTGTTGAACAAAACTGCACTTCCATCCTCTTGGTTATGTTAATGAACAAACCTGCATCGACCACTGCACGTCTTCCTGCGTTAGCTTCGTGTACTCCTGCTGCTATCACTGGTACTGTGCTGCTGCCGATGGGACACGTCTGTTAGGACAAAGGGTCCTTGAAGATGAAAAGGCGCTTCTATGACACATATATCGTTATATTGTGGGGTCTACAGAGCCAACACACGTAAGACATACACCACATGAGTTTGTGTCTTGCATTCCTTACAATAGATGTTGTGGGGGTGAAAACTGAAAAATTATCAGTTGTTCGTGTTGGACACTGGCAACATATACAGTGGGGTCCCTAGCGGTTCCAAGGCAGGGATGAACATTATTTGACTTTTCAGTGGTGCGTGCCGTGGAAATGACCACGACAACCCCTACGGCAAAAGACCATGGTAATCCCCACGGCGAGGCCCACGTCCATGCCCACGGCTAGGTCCACGGCGAGCCAAGCTCCACAGAGAGGTCCAAGATGAGACCCGCGGTGAACCATGTGACGATGTCCGTGGCTAGGCCCGTGGCGAGGCCCGTATTCGGTGCCCCCCTATGATATGGCATATTCCGATTGAACTTGGTCCATCGTCCCACCCAAAGTGGGCCCATTTGATTGGTAATAGGATCCCACAAACCGAGTGCATGGTATAAACCGTGGAGCGCGTAGCTCAGAACTACCCAGTACTTGTCCGGTGTGCGTAGCGCCTCTAGCCGTGGACATCGCCGTAAACCTCGCCGTGGGCGCACCCATGGGTCTCGCCGAGGACGTGCCC
The DNA here is from genome assembly GCA_036873775.1 of Costaria costata. NCBI lineage: Eukaryota > Phaeophyceae > Laminariales > Agaraceae > Costaria > Costaria costata. Next base: position 13,781 of record JAYJME010001823.1, read on the forward strand.
AAGGACGTCGACGTGGACGTCGCTGTGGAAGTCGCCGTGAGCGTAGCCGCCAGCTGGTGGTGCCGTGAAAATCGATGTGGACCTCGCCATGGGCTTTGCCGTGGATGTATATGTGGCTGTCCGTGGCTATCCGTGGCTACCCGTGGCTACCCGTGGCGATTGCCGTCGTTTGCCCCGCTATCCACGGCTTGCCACGGACGCAGCCGCGGACTGCGGTGCAGGTGGCCGGGGCATGCCAGTAAAACGTCAAATAATGTACATCCATCCTTTCACGTGGGGAGTTCTCTCAGTCGACCTGTGACTGAAAGCATGGTAAAAACTCCGACTGTCAGGAAAAGCCAATCTCTGCAAGAACGACTCTGCAAGAACGACCTTGGCTGCAATATTAAGATAGATCGAACACGCTGTACAGACAGCCTAGCAGCGCGATTCAATTTAAGCTACAACCCCGCTCTTGAGGAATTACGACAAGCCAAACCCCTGTAGACACATCGCCAACATGTCGACCCCTGTTTTCACCCTGCGCCTCATGTCATAGTATATGTGTGCTGCATGTCGACCCCTGTTTTCACCCTGCGCCTCATGTCATAGTATATGTGTGCTTCATGTCGACCCCTGTCTTCACCCAGCGCCTCATGTTAAAAGTATTGCAGTTTGTTCCGACTATCTGCTTGTATTTATTTTTCGGCCGCTCCGCTATTGGGGCGGGTCAGCCCGTTTAACAACTTTATTTACGTTTATCTACACGCCCTCCCCCCGCCGCCCTTCCTCATTATTTGCTGGGTCTTGAGGTGTGCTACGACAGAGATAGCTCTTTTTGGCTAATCTGTTTTCTGAACAACGAAGCTCCATATTCACAAGCTCGTCGCGATTCCGTTATTGGTATGCATTGTATTCCGTTGTGTAACTACTGTAGGCCATGTGATGGGTCATCGAGGTAAGCTCACACTGTTCTTCGAAGTAAGTCTTTGCATATGGTACAGAGCACCGCCATGTGGGCAATCACAGAAAAATGGCTGCCCACCCCTATCGTCGCATGTGTTTTGTGTCCTCAGTACCGTTAGAGTAGCGTCCTCATACGGGTATAGCGGGATTACTTTCAGGCCTTCTGTTGTCAACCAATCCAGGCGACTCGCAACAAGCGAACACCGTACTACGTTGCAGCAGTCACCTGGTTATTAGAGGCTTCTTTGTTTCTCCCTGAGGCGTTCTACGATAGCCCCCTCAACTTTTCTTCAACGACATCACCGAATTTGAAACCACCTTCCGGCTGTTTCTTCCTGACATACGGCGTCCGTGGCCACCCCAATGTCATCGTTCGATAGTCCTTCGCAAACAAGAAATAATTGGGAGATGTTGTCGAACAGCCACGAAACTCTCGGTAAAGGAAATCGCTGGGGTAGGGGGGGGGGGGGTCGTAGA
>JAYJME010001824.1:0-15197 GCA_036873775.1 Costaria costata
GCAACTCATTGGTCGCTGTCATCCATAAGCAAGAAAGTAAGCACAAGGTGCTAACGTCCGTCTTACGAGCGGTTTTTTGTAGGATGCAGTTCACCCTTCATGCGACTCGCCAAACACCTCACGGCGATTCGCGCTTGGTGCTAGCAAAGTCTGCCTGGTCGGTGAAAACCCGACGTGTGCTGCGTCCCAGCACAGTAGGGATGCAAGGGTCTATTTTGGTCACACGATTACGGCCATGCACGAATTGAGTACACCTCCACCCCCGACCCCGCACTGTAACTATACCTATTGTAGTACAATCTTCGATCTCGCAGCTAATACTTTTGTTTATCATATCATATTAACGAAATAGACATGCAATTAATTGTTCACTACTCGCATATATATACTTCGAAGTATTGCATTATGATTACCCTGTTCCCCCCGTAACTGTAAAGCACCCACACGCACCGCTAAAAGGGAGCTGGTCCGTCAGCCCGCTGCCGTAGCAGTCCGAGTCCACCCAGGAAAAGTCGTACGTGTCCCTGTACTCGGGAGACAGCCACAGCGCGTGCAGAGCCCTCTCGAACATGGGGTGCAGCACCCAGAAGAGGGGGTCCATCGGACTAGCACCCGTCGACATCGCCCCCGAGTTGGCGGGCTCGCAGCCCACGGAGATGATGTGCCTCAGCAGCAAGAATAGCTCGTCCTCCTTGAGCGGTACCCCGTCCTGTTTTTTTATAGCGTAACGTTATCAGTGTACTCGTGATTATGCATGGCCGTAGTCATGTGGCCATAAGACCCTAGCATCCCTACAATGCCGGGACGGAGCACGCATCGGGTTTTCACTGACCAGGCAGACATTGATTGCTTGCACCAAAGTGCGAAGAGCTGTGAGGTGCTCGGCGAGTCGCATGGCGTGGGAAATATATATATTGTTGGTGACCGGGACCGACATTGATTTTGGTGTTGACGGTGATTTGGCGGGACTGGCATTGGTGGTATATTATATTCCGCTAACATGGGGGAGACGACGGACAAGGATTATTTCTTCCCGAAAAACGTGTGATTCTGGGCGTAGCAGTGCGCACCACGACCTTGCCATACTGCGATTGTGGCGCACTATTATATATAGTAATAATGCAGCAGGCGCTGCCATTTGGCCGTGCCATATCGCGAACTGTCGACACCTAAAAGTTTCAATTCCCGACGATGATAAGTGCTTGTCTCCAAAATAGCACCTTGTTTGAAGTAAATGGCACCTATATGCAGTAAATAACACCTGTGAGCAGCAGCTGGCACCTGTATGAAGTACATGGTACCTGCATGAAGTTGTACTCGTACTTCTCGGACATGTCTCGGTACGCGAAGTCGACCCCGTTGTAAAGGGTGGTGTACGTGACCATAGTGTCCTCCATGACGGCGTACACCTGATGTGATTGTTCAGTTGGTAGAAGCAAAACACACCTGATTGGTCAGTTGACACAAGAAAAACAACACACCAACGCGAGCTAGCGGAAAGTATCGAAGCATCTAGCTACCTCCAACTACGTACTGTACAGGAAAAACACGCGGGTTTCAATTTTGAACACCACACATTGATATACCGTACCGCGTTCTGAGATGAGAATTGGGGGCGTGCGACGACCGTTCCCAGAACCGTTCGCAACATTATAACTCGAGATATAACCTTCACCACTTCCATGCAGCTGCCCCACGTATGGCAGAGTACCCCCCCCCCTCCCCCCGCAGACAATTCATTGCGTGACACTTGTAATTGTCGACGAAGTTCGATATAACTACACACGCGCGACCACGTCAAGAGGCAAAACACGGCAGCACGGCGGGCCCTGCCTGACACCTGCACGAATACCTCCGATGTAATAACGATGCACGCGCAAGCAAGAAGGGCACGTCAAGACACACGGCGCGGAACACAACACAGAGTAGTGGCAGCACGGCGGCCGCGCACTATCATATGTTTCTGCTTCCCACCCACCCACCCACCTCGTCATTTGTCATGTTATCCGGATTGATGAGGCAGCGGCACCCGCACGGCTCCGGGGACCCCCTCGTGCACGACATGTCGCATTCGTTGTAGTCGCTGAAAAGCGAGTTGAGGGGCCAGCGGCTGGCGGTGGCGAACTGCAGCACGAAGACTAGCAGGCCGTCCGAAAACTCTGGGTGCTCGGCCTTGAACTTTCCCATGTCCGCCTGGCCGATGAGGCGTTTATACCGAGGAGGCGTACCGGGGCGGGGCAGGGGGGCAACGGGCGCAGCGCCTGATAAAAAAGAGTGGCTGCTTCGTATATGGTGACCATTTACATATTTAGCGCGTTGATTTAGCGACTGATAAAAAGGAGTGTCTAATTCCTAGTTCGTATATACATGGTGACCGTTGGTGCGGTACTGGAGTGCACGAACAAGGCAGGAAGGCCGTGCGTCGTAGGTTTCCTTTCTTCATCTCCCTTGGTTTTCTTCTTCTTCTTCTTCTTTCTGGGGATGTTTTCGTATGAGCGATCGACGTTGAAGGTCATGCTGCACACTCTCGGATGGGAAAAAAAAATAAAGGCACAAATGCTCGTCCAACAAGACTGTAACGGGGGTACGTAATAGTCAGAACCAAATAAAATGGTTGGTAAACTTCCGCTGGAAGTATGCAGTTTCTCGGGATCGTTCGCGGGTTCTCGTCTGTGCTCTATAGGCCCCCCGCCATACGAGTGCTGTTTATGTACGCGATACCTGCTCCCCACGGTTTGGCCAATGCAAGTCAGCCCGGACCCATTCTTGACGACGTCGTCGGCGATGCTTTCTAATTTTCGACCTCAGGGTTGCCCCTTAACATACAGTACCTGGTTATCCCGGAAAAAGATTGCATAACGATCTGCTTTTTGTGATCATATTCTTCTTGCATTACGCTCGGGCAGGAGGCCTATTCCAATCCTTTGTTTACGTTGAACGGTCGGCGGCAGCTAAAAACAAAATACATTACAGAAACCTCGCCACGAATGGATGAAACAAGTGCCCCCCCGACCTCCCAAAATGCTTTGCCGTCAAACACGCACACACACAGTACTACACCCCCAAGTGGGAACAGGAAGGGCACAAAAGCAGGAAACACCCGCCTGTCCACGTGCATAGTCGCTCTCGGCCGCCCCCCCGCCCCCCTCTCGCCAAAGAAACCTCGCCACGGGTGATGGGATGAAAATTTCCCCACTTCCGCCGAAATAACGCCTCCGACGAGTGCAAAAAGGGGTAACAATTTCTTGCAAAACGAAGGAGCTACCCACTGTGGCAGTAGGCCATAGGACTGACTGACTGATTGACTGTTCATCATTTTTCTCAAAAATTCTGGCTTGTTTTTGGGGTGAGATAGAGAGGAAAAATTTGGGGAAAAACCCTGTGGTAGACCATGCGTCCTACCGTCTCAAAGAAGTAGCGATGTCGACCCCCCCCCTCCCCGTCCCTCTCTCTCGCGGTTCTTAGTAGGAATGCATATCACCCTTCACCCTTCATGCGACTCGCCGGACACGTCACGGAGCCTCACGCTTGCTTGGTGCTCGCAAGTGTCTGCCTGGTTAGCGAAAACCTGACGTGCTCTGTCCCGGCATTTGTAGGGATACGAGGGTCTATGGTCAAACGCCTACGGCCATGCACGAATCGAGCACACCTCCCCCCTTAGTTTCTAACCTTGCAGCCCCATGCTCCGCCCAGCCAGCCGTGCATGTCCGCGTGGATATTGTCTTCCATGCACTCGCTCCAGAACTTGAGACTCTTGTTCTCGTCGAAGCAGGCGGCGATATCCTCGCAGCGAGGGAAGGAAGATGTCCCCGTAAACCCGCAGAACGAGTGGGTGCGGCTTAATTTTTCAACGTCCTGCCGTGCAAGATGACAACCCGGGCGGTGTGTATAATATATAAGAGGTCGATAACGGAGGCGGTCGGGGGGGAGGGGAGGGGGGTACACATTGCCATGCATGGCGGTCGTCCTTAAGACCATAGACTCTCGCATCCCCACAATGCTGGAATGGACCACGTCGGGTTTCACCGACCGACCAGGTAGACGTTGGGAGGGGGGGTTCTCTGTCCTTTGGCATATTTACCACGTATAATCTGTAAGGCGCAGGACCGCGAGTGTGCTGTCAGATATGTGTGTACCCCCGCCTTGTGAACCGCCGTGAAAACGTGGAAACCTTAACTATTCCGTCGGCAGATGGAGCGACTACCTGGCACCACTCCAGACGGAATTATAAGCACCATTTAGTTATTCATATTCATACACCAACGGTCCTTACATTTATTTCGTTCAGAGTGGTATATCGGAAGGGGCCGGCTCACGCTTGGTGGGTGTTTTTTTGTTTTTACGTGTTTGCTTGCACTGAAATTGCGTGCAAGGGACGGACGGCTCCGTGTAAAGGGACGGCGAGGTCACCCACGCCCGGAGCGTTGCGACCTCAAGGTAAGCTTCTGGCTCTCTTCATTGCGGCCCGGTCGGGACGCCAATGCTATGCCAGATGTATCGCAAGGGCATTTACGTGCCCGTGGTGTGAATTTCAGGGAAAGCTACTACAGTTTCAAAATTGCACGGGCCGCGGCTTAACGTCGTATTGCATAGGCTTTCATCAACAAGACCTGCTATATGAACCGATCGCTTGGTAACTCGTTTCTTGTGACTTGCTAGACGTCTCGCTCGTTTTATTATGATGTTACTGTACATCCGCAGACTTCTGCCGACAGGTTCAGGACAGTTTCTCGTCGTACTATTAATATGAGCCAAACCTACCCGCTGAGTGTTTCCCCCCAGTAGTACCTGATAGCTCGTCGTAATACAATATGAGTAACGTTTGTCTGCAGAGTTCTGCCTACCAGTACGTACCTGATAATCATACTTGGCGCTGATATAACCGTAGGGGTTATGAATTGGCGCGATGCTGTCTGAGGTGAGCAAGGAGTGCGGGTCATAGATGGAAGCAACGTTTGCGAAGCGGCCGTCCGAGACGATGAAACCGTTGTCTGCGGAGCCCAGCGCCGATCCGAACATGCTTGGATCGAAAATTTCGCTCTGCGGCCAACTGCGTCCGGTAGGGAAAAAGCAAAGAAAAGTCGATTTAAAAAATAAGAAATCATTTTTTGTGTCACCGTATCATACGTAGCGGGTGAAACATGAGGATAGAGCAAAGACAGAACGGCGAAGGGTGTAGCCAAATGCGTCCGGCAGCACAACACAGATAAAAAGCAAACACAAGTCCTTTCTGTTATTCCATCAGTTTGTGTGTCACCGTAGCGTGTTGTTCGAGTTGGCAGGTAAATTATGGAATAAAATCATGACAGAACGGGATCGGATAGCTCCTATATATGGCCGAGGCATTAAATTTTGCTTTGCTGATATGGTGTCATCTGGATATATACAAGTATATGCAAAGGGCCACGAAGGGTCATACTTAGAAGGGGAGGGGGGGATGAGTTCAGGAGGAGTCCTCCGCCCTTACCATAATGACAGCATTTGCTTGCTGTACCACCACTTGCCTCCATTGCCAGTGTACATGAATACTCACCTAGGCATTGTAGAAGCAAACTGGATTGCCAAATGCTCGCGACTGGCCAAGCAAGCACGCTACAGAAGGGACATCGTTACGCACTTCCCCCATTTCTTGTCCCAGTCGACTATTAGTGGACTATGCCAAGAGCTCGAATTCATTCCGCACGTGCTACCAGGTATTTCTTAGTAGGAAGCAGGCAGGTAGTACCCATACAAAACGTCACGGTGAGTACCAAGCGCGCACACGGGCAATTACCAGCCCAGTTGCTACAAATAAATAAATAAAACGTCAACTGTGAGATGGGGGATTTTCGTCGAAGTTATTATTTCTTTGGAAGCTGCGTGTGGTATGATGCAACGATCATGCGTTCTGTGGGTTTAATCTGACCTCATGAAGGGTATTGTGGGTCGGTGGCTACTCTGGCTGACTGTACCCGGAGTCCACAGGGCGATGTTTTACAAATTTACGTAGGCAGGAGAGTGGGCTCCAGTGTTTTACGTGAACAAGTGCATAGCATAAAAAGCTCACTCGGCGCCCAGAGTGCCAGATTCGATGGTGTAGTCCCAAAAAGCAAGCGACACGGCGGGATTGATCTTCTGCAGCGCGCGCTCCATGGCCCAATCGAAGGCCAGGTGCGCCGTGAGGAACATCATCCCGTTGTGGTAGCAGAAATCCTGGTCCGCATTGACGCAATAAAAAAACGTTACTAAGACGGGTTTGGGTGTATGCTTGGCTGGGTTGGGTTGACGTTTGTACAAGCGGAGTATTTTGTGTACGGCGAGCACTCAAGTCAGTGTGGGGTGTGCTTTGTGGATAAATTGTGTGGTTCTTTTTTCGTTGGAGAACAACTGTTACCTCCGTCAAGGAAGGATCAGGGCGGGAGGGAAACGTGTTTTGTCTTCGTCTCTATAGTTCGCACCCCACATTACATGGTAGTAACCCCGCCACCGGTGCACGGCTTCTCAGCGACAACAAACACCCCCGAACACAAACACGACTACCGCTGGCAACCACCGCCCAGGTGCCGGACGCTCAAGAATTTTAGACACGACACAAAATAGAAGGGGGGGGGGGTAGCAATGTAATCAGTTCAATTAATCCAAACTAATTCAAGACACTAATTAATTTCATGCTCTAGGGAGACCATAAGATTAATTATGCCTTGAGTTTATATTACTGTTATTCCATTTGCCATCTGACATATATTTCGGGGGGGGGGGGTAGTAATTTAATCAATTTAAGTAATCCATACTAATATTAATTCAAAACATGAATTATTGTTCATGTTCCAGGGAGACGATAGCTCTTTTGTGAGTGGTGATTGCTCACCAGCAGTAACCAGTGACTACTACTGTAGTGCCGAGACGAGGCCAGCCAAGTAAGCGCTGCAAAGCTATGGGTGATGCTCATAAGTAATTGTTGACTACAGTACACTACCGTAGTGCCGAGGCCAGGCCAGCTAAGCGATACAAATCTGACAGAGTAAACCTCGAACATTGCACGGATAGTCTAAGCTTGATACACACTGGGTACACTATACCGGTGGCACCACGACCTCGCTACGCTCAACAATGGAACCAGACAATATACCGTAGACCACGGCGTTCGGCTTTTACGAAATCGCCTTGCTAATTTTACTCGGCCCTCATTTTTTTCATTTGGGTAAAGTTCAAGGTCCTAAAAACAATGTGAAGCCGGAAAATATGCTCCATCTTACCGAAAAAAACTCCGAAAAAACACATACCCTGGTAGTATTTTCTTTTTTACTATCCATACCTTCCACCAACGTATACAGTTACACTTGACACCACCTATTACCACGAAACATCGACCAGCTCGAGTTGCTATGACGGGGTAAGGAATAAAATAGGCCGGAGGTCTGTGTTGCGCAGTGCGCAGCACGCGCCGGACGCAGGCCGCCGGAGACCCCCCGAAGGACTGCCGGAGGCTAGAAAAAAAATGCGATATGAGCGCATATAAATATAGGCCTCGAGAAACACTTCAGAACGTGATTTTTGGGCAGCTTTTCTTGTAAAAATACACAAAACAACTAAAATAGCCACTTCAAAACACGTTTTTTGTCGGTTTTCTTGAACAATTACGCCCAAAAAACATTTTTTTTTCTGCGGCGAAAACAAATCCCCCACAACAATTTCGCCTTCGCCGAAAAAGTGCGCAGCAACTTTCTCGCCTGCTGCGAAACGTGTTCCGCAGTCCGAAAAACGAGTTGCTCGAGTGTGCATAGTAATCAGAGACTCATGACGGACACAAAAAAAACGTGTACCAGGTATATTTTTACGCAGCACATTAGAAAATCATGACTGTGTTCCCCCGTATTAGCGAAAGCTTCCCCTATCTCAATTTTTTTTCACGCACCTTAGCGTTGTGGACCTCAGCAAAGTGCTGGTAGTTGAGCTCCAGCCGATCGCTGGCCACGGTCGGCGCGGTGTAGAACTGGACCATGGTGTCCATAAACGCCTCCCGGTCCTTGACCGTCAGGTCCCGCAGCTCCCGCCTGACGTAGCGGCACGAGACCGTCGCCCGCCCTTCTCCGACGACGCGGCGACCCTCGCCAGCTTCTTCTTCCAAAATTTCCGTAACCGTCAGAAGCGACAAAGTGCCAGCTTCCACCAGCGTTATCGTAGGCCCATCAACGACGCCTCCACCGCCGCCGCCCCCCCCCCCCCTAAGCCTGTACCTGCGCCTGCACCTGCGTCGCCGGCGTACATCGTGACGTTTAGCAAAGGCGGCGCGTCTGGAATCGGCGCTCCGCCTTCGTCCAGCGGCGTCAGCACCCAGCGGAAGCTCGTCCGATTAATAGCGGTTTTCTCCTCCACCTTCTCCTCCTCGTCCTCCTGTGTCTGTTTGCTTCCCCCACGCTGCTGCTGCTGCTGCTGCTTCTCACCACCATCGCCCATATAAAGCGTCGAAAGCCGTCGCTCCCGGCTCCCGTTCCTGCTCCCGGTCCCGGTCCCGGGCCCGGTCCCTGGCCCGTTCCCGGTCCCGCCCCCGTCCTTCTCGGCTGTGCTGTCGTCCCTATTGCTTGCGGTCGTCCAACCCGTAACGCTCAAGGTGGTTTCCTTGTGCGGCTCCACGACCATGTCGAGGCCGTACAGAGTTAGGGCGTCGAATTCGCCGTACTCGTTGCGCGCTTGGAGAGACAATAGTCGGAAGGAGGGCGTTTCCTTCCCTCCCCCCTCCTTCAAAGTTGCGGTCGCGTTGCACAAGGTTAGGGTCGGGGTGGAGCACACGGCAGGCCAGTACTCGTAGTGGTGAGATTGGTGGGGGTGTCAGGAATCACCCGCGGGTGGTGGGGAAGAGCGGTGACAGGATGGTGGAAATAACAGGGAGACCCCTCGGATTCTGGTAATCACGGCTACGTAGGCGAAACTTAGATCACGGCTATAGAGGTATTTAGGAGCCATCCCCGGGTTTTAGGCCTACGTAGTCGTGACTATTAGTTCCCGAACCCTCCGTTAACTCTTTTATTACCGCAAAACAGTATCCCACACTATTTCCAAGTAGTTTTGTCCCCCAAAACCGTTTCCGGTTCTAAAGGGGTTACTAGTTATGATACTATCCCATTTTCCACGCATGACTTGGGGGGGAAAGTACCAGGATTTATTTGTGTGGGATAATTTTTGGTAGCAGTAGAAGGGTTAATCGTCAATCGGGTTTTCATGCATTGCTGAAAAAAACGTCCTCCTCTTTGTTGCTGGCGGAAACATATTCTAGGGGGCTATTTGTGCACTTTCCCCTGCAACGTGCGTACGGGTAAGTTGTAGGCACATCGGCGAACGACATGTTTTTTTTAAATATTAATACAGTACAGTAGTTGAACAATCTCGTGGCTTCGTGTGAAGGAAGAGCCTCCTTGGCTACATAACGAAGACCCAGTACGAACATGCTGAGTGCAGCTGGGAGCTCCATACCAGGGGTACCAGGCACGTTTTTACACTGCGGACATTGGAAGCCAACGACATGCAACACGAAAGCCTACGTACGGCGTGTAATCAGCCGCACACTGCTATGATACGACGACAGCAATAATTATTGTCTTGTTGCTCAACAAATTCCTCACTTTTTTGTCATTAGACTGCTTTACGGGGGAACATAGTAATCAGAACATTACAGTAACAACGGTATGGAAACATATACTGTAGATATATCTATTACGGGGGACCATAGTAAATAGGACCAAATATTGTTAGCAAAAATAGGGAAATATATAGTTTTTGGTGTCTACAGTAGGTCCTGTTGCGTCTGCAGTAGGTCCTATTAACTATGGACCAAGTATTGTTAGCAAAAATAGGGGAATAGATAGGTTTTGGTGTCTACAGTAGGTCCTATTGTGTCTACAGTAGGTCCTATTAACTATGGCTCCCCGTAATAGGCTTTTGGGTGCATCGTGGGTTCTGATTGTTATGCCCCCCCGCAACACTACGAGTATACATTTTTAGTACCACTCATTTCTGGAAATATATGGGCTAAGGACCGTTCGGGCAGTCATACGAATACTCACACGGCCCTTATATTGTCCGGACAGAGTGGCGACGCGGGCGGTGCGGTCAAGGTGCACCCGTTTACGCTTCTTAGCATAGCATTTGTTTTAAGGCTTAGTTTCGGTAGGTGACCAGTACAGTAGCTGGGCAGACTGAGGTAATACCTTAACAATTGGCGTCGTCGGCAAGCAAACTAATATTATACCTGAGGACACATTTTGGAGATCGGCGGCGTCGCAACAATCCCTTTTTGTACGTAGTGCAGTACCAGGGTACTGTACGTATACGCTTCAACAACACACAAGTTGTACTCCGTACCCTCGTACTCTGTTGTAGTACCATTAATAATATATTTGGCAGTGCATGGACGTACCTGGTACGCAGTTGAAAAAAGGTACGTAAAGTTCGTATACACCACAGACAGGTAAAAGATAATAAAGGCACACCATTGATGACATATTTCGATGCCATTTTAGATACGGACAGGGAGCAATCAATGCTCACATACACACACAAGGTAAGGTATACGTACGAGTACTACACCACTACACCGGAAGAAAAAGAACCACAGATAGATACCGGTAAACAATGATCACGGGGCAGGCAGGCAGGCAGGCAGGAGGTGCACGCGTATCTGTCTGATTTTCATCCGGTGCTGGTCCGGTCGAAAATACTTCCGCGACAAAAACTGTCAATACTACAGCAAGCAGTGTATTTATTTACTGGTACAGGTACATACCATAAATATTAATATTAATAGGTGCCTCTGGTACTATACCAGGTACCGGTAATATTTACGGGGGACAATCAAAACCTACGAAGATAAACACCAAAACCTACTTATAGCTAACTGTACCAGGCACATGGTAGCCACTTTTTTGTTTGGTTATGACGTACAGTACAATACTACTTACTCTTTATGTACTATTAATATGTACGACTATAATACCAGACACTCTGTATGCAGTGCGAACTGCACAGAGTACGTATACGTACTGTACTGTGGTAGTCCCCACCTTGTTCGTAACCTCTCGCTCAGCCAAGAAGCTATCGCCAGCAGCTTCAGCAGCAGCAGCAGCAGCAGCAGCAGCAGCAGCAGCAGCAGCAGCGCCGTCGAGCAGCACATCATCACCATCCCTTGTGTTCGCCACCTGCGAGCCTAAGACATACCCCAGAATCATCATCGCCAGCACGATCACGATCCCCGCACCGAAAATTGCCCGCCGCTTATCATTGCTGGAGCGAGGTTCGTCGTCGGATCGCCGAGGCGGGTTATTGTTACCCTTCTCGCTCTTGCTCGTGCTCGTATTATTGTTATTGTCACCCGTGCGAGTATTGTTAGTTGTACTACTACCACTGCTGCTACTGCTACGAGAACTATGTCGTCCGTAGAATCTTCCGACTCCTCGATGATGATGATCCTCGACCGACCCGTACGATGAGCGGCCAGTATTCATCATGGTGGTGGTGGTGGCAGTCAGTCGTCGTAGGTTTTGGTAAGGGTGGTACTGTAGGTAGGGGCGACCAATAACCCTGTTATCCTTGTAGCGTTGGTTCGAAGATGCAGCCAGCAGTAGTGGTGGTGGTGGTGACGGGTGATATCTAAAGTATCGGTAATATAATTCGGCTTGTGAGCCAAGGACACTGGCAATGACAATGAGATGATGAGACGACAAGGATCGGAGGCGGGCACAGACCTTTACATAAAACATGTATGTGTTGTCTCAAATATCTGCGGCCGGTCGTTGTCGATTTTCTTGTCATATCGGTTTCGCAAGCACGTGCTCGCACGCACATACTGCACATACAACCAGGGGGTATTACAGCACATATAATTAAATAATGGAAGCCTGTACGCATCCCCCGCTATGAAGAGGCTTTTTGCCAAAAAACTTGCTTGACCTGGTGTGTTTGCTCTTTACTCGTCGACATGAACATGATGACCTGGTACCGGATAGTAGAATTCGTAAACCACGCACGATGACGGACGTCCCAGGTACCGGTACTCTTCGAGATTATCCATGTGTCATAACATGATACGAGCAAGCAACTGCTGTACGATCTACGAGCATTTGTCCGTGGTCCCTGTCGACCGCCATGTAAATAAACAATTACCAGGTACTACAGTAGTACGACGTAGCACTGCTGTGCTGTATGGGGTACGACAAACCCCCCGCGCCGGACACCGTTCGTCGGAGTGAGGCCTGCCTCGTCAACGATGGCAGGCTGCAGGCTACGCAAAAAACTCTTTTTGATGTACAACACGAAAACCGAACAGCAGTAGTTGCTAATAATAGTACTGCTGGCACTTCTAGTACGAGTGTATACCTACCAGGTATTATTAATATATATCTGATAGACTCTCCTGTTTACTACTGTCATTTTTTTTTGCTCGGCGTTTTCCCTACAAGTAGCGGTCGTGCTTGCATTCCTACGATTTCTACTCGAGTTCACTGACCTGGAACCTTTTTTCCAGCCGCAGATAAAATACGCCCGTTTTGACCTATCTGTGAAAAACCAATCAATCAAGTCCATCATTATGTCACTGCGGGGGCTATAGCCCGCCAGCAACACGCCTCAGTACGTGGAGGAGAATTTCGCGATCGGCATGCTTGCACGTACATATATACGATCCTACAAGTCACAGCATGTTGTACCGATAATGACTAGAGTTACAGCCACGGCGGCTCCGCCTGTGGCACTGCTGTGTTGTGGCCCTGCGTTGCACACTCCTCCTCCTCCTACTACTTACCAGGAGATACATTAACACCTGGTAGCACAGTGTTTTTTTACTAATAATAACAGTTTTCCGTTGCAGAAGACCCCAGTAAAAAGTCGTTCTTATCGAAGGACTGTCGTAAATTTCCGATTTTGCCATGTTTTTTTTTCGCTTAATTTTTTTATTTCCATCTTTTCGTTTTTCTAAACTATTTCGCTCTCTGTTAAAAATCCAAAACTACGACAGAATGCCTCCGTATCTTGATACAAATTTCCAAAATTCCAAAGGTTCCAAAATGTGGAATTTTGGAAAAAATACATGCTCCGATGAGAACAGCCCTAAACTGGAGAAATAGTGCACACAGCACACATCGGACAGATCACCCTTCCCCGCTCCACAATCTAGATCTTTCAGGGTAGATTCCTGATTTGCATGGCCTAGCTCATGTTGCCGAGTGGGAGCCGCAAAGGTTGCATTGTCTATTCATACCTGGTAGCATGTGTTTCCATACTTGGATCTGTACTACGAAGTATACAGATCCTGCACAACATCTCGTAACGGCTGGTTAGGATCTAGATGATCTAGATTGGGATCTGCCCGATGAAATAGTGGATATCGTATCCTAGAGCAGGACAAAGAGAGGTATCGGGTTCCTTCGTGGTTCGTGCTCACGGCTGGCAAAATCACAGGGCTCGTGCGTCCTGACGGCTGCTCAAACAATATACTATTAATACAGAGGTCCCCCCCTCCCCCCTTTGAGGCATAACGCCGATTTTTCAAGTGAGCCATTTAGTGATGTTGATACTACTGTACTACTGTTGCATCATGCGCCAAGCGCTATTCTCGCTCTGAGGTTGCCCATTACTGGCCAATCCTGTCCTCCACCCTACGGGTGTCCCTGATTAATACACCTATTATGTCATATACTTCGACGCTGCGTCTGCGTCAAGAAGTGCGTTACCAACAAACGGCCACCCTGCCATACACCCTCCCCACATCCCAATCGCATGAACGCGTCATCCCAGATATCATATTCGTACCCCTCAAAACATCCCAATCGCACGGACGCGTGCCGTGCCTGAGGCACACACCGTGACCGTGGAGTGCGGGACGGACGCATCTTCTGCGTGGGTGCGAAGCAAACGATACTTCAGCTCTGGGACACCGACGGCAGTACTATTAATAGCTGTTATGTGCCTACTCCCTCTCGGCTTCACGACTCTAAACGGCTTCCCGCTCTTTTCCACTACTTGTCCGTAGCACAGAGCGTTCCGTCGTGTCATTTGTCACACCCGACTTATATACCGTGCACAGCATGGCACAGCGCGAGCGCGCATAATTAACCAGTGCTTCCCGCGAACGGACTTCTTCGTGTCACCCCAGTTTGGCGTGATCGTCTCGTTTCCTTCTCCGTACATATTAATACGCGACGCGTATCCTCCCGTGCCCGGAAAACGAAAACAGTGCTGAACCAACACCTCCGCGAGCACTGCTCATACAGCACATACAGCACGCATACAGCACGCACATTCAGCACATACAACACATACACATGATACCGGTATATACGCGCGCAAAAGAACCGCAACGACGCGGGGCCGAAGCGGAGTCCCCGACCCGACCCGCTACGATACAACCGTAGCTAACATATACCAGTACCTGGTACATGGTACATGGTATACCACAAGAAACCAGAAGCTAATATATACCTGGCACATGGTACATGGTATGCCACAAGAAACCAAAAGAGCTGCTTGTGTACGTTCACCCAGAGTCCCCTCTAAATGTACCCCGGTACAACCCCCTGCGACGGGCTTGTCCCTTTCCATCCCTTTGATCTCCGAGCTCCACACGCCTTCTCCCCGTCGAACTTTAACCCTATGACCTGCTCAAGGCACTGCCCGAGGCCATTGATCGCCTGCTCACGCCACGGCAAGGCGAAGACGCGGGCACGTTCGGCGCGAGGGGGAGGGGAAGCGATCGCTCCGATATTTTAGGAAAATTGTCGGATCAGCTATGAATAGTGGGGCTTGCTAGGAGATTTCAACGGAGCAATCAGAGGTTTGCTGTTTTGTGCCGAAACAGTCAGAACACTTGGCGAAAATCCGGAACCCGTTTGCCCTGGCCGGACAAAAAACAATGTTCTCGATTTCAGGACGCCAAATCTCGACTAACGATATTAGCAGTGATCAACTCTTAATTTTCTTTGCCAGTACTTGTTATCGCAGGTTGGCGCTCTCGTTGTTCAGTCACGTGATAAATATCAAACGAACGAGCTTTGAAACAGCAGTCAGTGTCGTTCGGCACAAAACCTTGAAACAAAAACAAAAAACGCGGCCCCGTTGCACCAGCGATTGGCGTCTATTTCAACCCCCCCCCCGCCAAGAGGATACGTTGGCCATAGATAAGTTTGGGGGGTACAAGACAGAAGTAAAAGAAAGGATAGAAGGGAGGGAAA
>JAYJME010001825.1:2982-15197 GCA_036873775.1 Costaria costata
TGGCTTACGTAACATTCTCAGATCTGCTCGCTCCATGACTACTTCCGCTGCTGCTTTTGCTGCTGCTTCCCATGGATTGCGCGAGGCCTTGCCGCACGACAGGTTTGCCCCGACTAAACGCCACCCTTGATCATCCCACGTCCGTTTCCTGCCACCCTTAATCTTCACAGCAGCTGGATGCACGCCTCTGTTATGACACGCGACTTTGCCCCCCGGTAGGGTGCACACAGCTGGCGGCGGTGTAGCTTCTCGCGGATTTCGTAATCATAGATGTACCTTCGCTGAGCCAAAGCCCCATGTCTGCTGCGTCCACAAGCACTGCAGTGGAGTCAGTAAGAAAAATAAAGGTGGTGCGACTCTAAGTACCCCGCTGGCTCACGGCGGGAGTGCCTACGCCTTTCCTTCTGTCATAGAGCTTTTAGCTGGTGCTGTAGACCCCCTGGACGCTGTATACGGTAGGGATATTCTAGATTATGCTTCTACTGTGGACATAAGCTGTTGCTACTCCCTGTCTACGGTTATACTACACCGCTGGGCTCTAGCTACTACTACTGTACCTACTGTACAGCAATAGCTGACCCCTGCAAACGATGTCGCCACCACAACATCATCTCTGGGCTCCACTACCTCCGTACACACGGCTCCTTGTCCACCACGGGGGGCTCTCTTCACGACGTGCGCATATACCAGTATCTGTCGTAATCAACCAATGCATTATGCCTCAAGAGTGCAAGCTCGAAAATAAATACAAAATGTAGTCTCACAACCCGACTTGTTGGATGTTATATACCAGACATAATGTAGTTCTTCTTGCTAGTCTATGAAGTCACGCGTCTACAGAGCAAGTTTGACCATCCCAAATATACCGGCCCACGCAGTCCATCAGCCATGATAATCGGAAGACAACTCGCCCATCAAGCTGCCCTCCCTGCTCCCTCTTCCACCATCGAAGAATTCCGACGAAGGCGGTACAATGTCTCTCCCTGCCATACCAGCGGTGGCTGTTCCCTTCTCCCCGCCGGATTTCCTCCTTGCGTCGTGCTGGTCGTATCCGCCGGTCTCCAGAAGGGATGGCTCCAAACGAATAACCCCTCCCATCAAGCTCCCCGTGATATTTGCAATACTGCTTCCGATCGCCTGCGCTTTCGTTATTTCGGCTTCTTCGAGAGCATGGTTCCGTTTCAATACCGCAGACCCGTAGATCCCCCATGATGCTAGACCGAAATGGTTTCTCTAGAGTGTTGTTTAGCTCCAACCTGGATAGGTTTCAAGTCATTGTATTAGTCTACCAACAGGGTTGAAGCAAGGTCGAGGAGTGAGCTCTCACGCATAAGAGCTCATAGTCTGCCATCAACCAAAAACGCCAGCCAAGTACAAAGTATCCCGTAATACATCAACAGCCCGAACCGGCACGAAACTGATACGAAACCGTCATGCTGAAACTCCACATAAACACGCCTCAGGCAAAGTTGATTGGGGCCACTCGACCGATAGACATCCACCTGACCTCGTCCAAGATGTCGCCGACCACGCCCTCGGCATATCGATCAGGAGTTCGTACGATATAATGATGAGTATCATCGACGGCAACCGCAGTGTCAACATTTCGAATGAGGGGTACGAGCTATAGCAATCAAACCATTGTTTCTGGCGATTAAGGTGATCTCGGAGAAAGCGTCGAAGCCAACGATTCGAAGATGCAGTTGGCGCATCATGCGATTCCGTGGTAAGTAATTTGAACGAGATGGGGTTATAGAACATCAACCCTAATGAATTGAACAAAATGTGACGAAACTCGTAGACGATACGCTGGGAGCACCGAGCTCGACAGTGATTGCGCAACTCACATGCCACTCGTCCATGTCGAGACATGAATGCGTCCATATATGTCGGATAACAAGGGAAAAAAATCGGAAAGGACGCTGTACAAGCCACAGAAAAGGCAAACCAGACCCTGTCCGAGCTTACGTGATTACGGAGCTGACCAGCGTGCAAAGTATCGTTCTTCAGCAACTGCAGATTACGTGGAACCAGGTGTTTATTTTGTACCAAGTAAATATACACAATCCGCCTAACGAAGACCATAAACTATACCAGGTAAGTAGAACCGCCCGAGCAAAAACATATTTTGAACGTGGGTGGAGGTCTGCGGCCGAGCGTCTTATTGCTTACAGTATGGTCACCAGTACATGCATAATCTTACAACTGGAGTATACCTGAGGTCGACAAGAGTCGACAAACGTTTGACGACGGAAAATGGAACACATTGGAAGAACATTCCACCTACTAAATATAGCTTACAGTTAACATTTTAGGCAGGTGAATGAAGATGAACGAACGGCCTTTCATTGTCCAATCATTACGTTCTAGGAAGGACGAGGATATATTTAGGAACCACCATCAACTTTAAGCGGTAGCGGACTAACTCGGGAGGCCGCATCCATCGAGGGGATGCGTTGAAGATAGGTACCACTCTGCAGTACTAGTCTATTGCGTCGGCGCTACGCTGCATACTCTGTAGCCAATCGTGGCATCACACTCGAATAGCCCTTCAACTTTCGGTTCGACACACGTATTGCTACTCAAAGTACCTGCTGTTGAACGAACAACAGTAAGTTGTGCCGTCTAGGGACCTGGATATATGTTGTCAAATTTATACATGGCAGCGACAAGCAAATTTTTCAGTAAGATATAGAGGAGCTCGAGCGTTTCCACGCGCTTTTAGGCTCGCTCTCGTTGCACCCTCGCACCTGGATGCTCGTCAGTTCACTTTGGTAAACAACGTCTTAGCCCGAGCGCGCCACATTGACTTACGACTCCTCCATGGTATACACCCCCAGTGCAGCCCGAGCTGTCTAATCACACCGTTATGCCCAACATCCAAAGCCCGTCATCGTTCTAAGGACAATACTTTTTTAATGTCTTGATGGCATCCACCGTTAAACAATAATAATTAGACGACTTACAGCAGCGGGACAGGCATCACACGAACCGAACACTAAGAGCGTCTATATGCAGCATAGCACGTGACAGTCGTAGCGATATTTCCTCTTCTACCTGATGGACCGGAGGGGTTATCGATAGCGAGGTCACCGATTGGTTTTGAGGTGGACCGCTTTCGAGCTACACGTACCGCATTTGCACACCATTGAGCTTGCATGACCTTTGCGCTGAACGGCCGTACTTTCGGCAGTAGTCCCGTGGGTTGGTAGTACCTTGGCAGGCCATAAGGGGCGTAGCTTGGCCAACAACACGCACTGCTTCATGCTCACGGTATTGTAAGACGTAAATGTACCGACGGCCCCTACGGTTTCTTAAACCTGTAGCTTATGGCTGGGCTGCACTTACTTGGATCAGCTCCAGCTGGAGCAGCCACAACAAAGGAGAAAACGTGTGCACCGATTACGGTCCAGAGTGCTGGAACACACTTCGAAGGGTCCCTACAAAAGGCCCGATGCCAATCGGTTAGCAAGTGTATTTGTTAACGTTGCAACCCGGCATCCAGTGTGTCGTTCACAATCCAAAAGATGCGTTCAAACAACAGAAAGCACCCAACTTCATCCGCAGATGGCATAGCCCGCGATGTAGACCTTTTTTCACGACACCACCCACAGCGTGCAATGTATCCGCAAAATCCACGATTACGTGAAAAATAAGCAAATCTAAAAAACAGTTTTGTGTTACGCATATCCCATATTCGTCTTATTATAAAGTGTGGAAGGTGGTTCCCCCACACCCACATATCCATTCCCATCAACATCTAGAATAATATACCCTAAGTAAAACGAGTATCCTCTTTCATGATAGGCCGACACAGCTCTTGATGGTGAAATTGCCGGCTGCAGACAACAAACATTAAACCGCCAGGCACCTTGAACCATATTCGTTTCTGGCCCTACCAACGGCCAACACCCTTTCGATCTGGATTGACCGAGTAGGTCACACGTTGCGGGCACGAAACCCGAACATTAACCAGGTTCATACCGAAACTACTCCGTGCTGCTGATGACCAATCACGTAGCTGCGACACACACGTCATCACCGGTGAAGCCAATCAGTGTAGTTCCCTCCTCAACTTGGCCCAAGGTGCAGTCGTCGTCGTTCTGTGTGGGGACCGATGACACGCGTTGGAGCGGGCCGACGAGTTTTTGTGGCAATGTCCAGTTTTTTGGAGTATCGCCCAGGTAACCCCGAGTGTCACGTCGAGCAGGCACCAAGGGACCACAGGAGATTGCATCCGAACTTAGTGCCACATGCGCACGAAACATACAATATAGTAGCAGTACCGAATCCTACGTACACCGCGTATATACTTTGTATATGGCACGTTCGACAATGCAACAATATATGGCCACACAAAATGTGCAGCCTTGGATGAATGCGGATTTAACATGTTAGACTGGCAACCAAATTCCTTTGTAGCACGGTGTGCAACAAACGACACGAAACACCCAGTCGTACAAGCGACGGACCCATGGCTTACCCCGCGCTCCGTATCGACGGTGTTTCCCTCGAAGCGCACCACGGACGGCTTCTCGAAGGTAAGCGAGCCGAAGCCAGAATCGACTACGATGCCGCTGCGCACGAGCGAGAAACCACGAGCACGACGGAGGCCAAACGCTTCTCAGGTTGAATTTCATTTTGACGTTCTTGTTGTGTTTACGGAGATTGTGGCTTGGTAGAAATCGAATCATGCGCAGGTAAACACACGGTTGAGCACGCAAGCGGGGCCGTTGGCCACTCAACAAGTATCTCAAAAACGATACCAATATAATCTACAGCCTTGACACTATAGTAGTCATTACACGTTCGGTGTAACGAACTCACCGGCTGTATCTCTCTCCGAACAGAACAGCAAAGGCGCCACCGGATACGTCTGCGGTGTTTCCGCTGAACTTCACCGCTTTCCTGAACCTAACGACGCCGAGAAACATAATGGCTAGGCAGTCAATTTGCTGGCCTTGGGCGTCTTCGTTGCGTACTTGCGAAACTCGGATAACCGGTGGTGACAACGGTGATATTTGTATGCATCTACGTCGTGCATTATACTCAATAATTGCTCTGAAGCCCTACCACTTGCACTCAACGTATGGTGCCAATAATTGTTTGCATTACAAGGCTAAGCTCTTCCATTTCCTTGAGTGAAGTCATGTCGAGGGTGAGTAAACCTAATCTGCAGGTACCACCAAGCCCTTCCCCACATCCATTGCATTGCGTTTTACGCCGGCCCCTGTGCCGCAGTG
Source organism: Costaria costata (assembly GCA_036873775.1). NCBI lineage: Eukaryota > Phaeophyceae > Laminariales > Agaraceae > Costaria > Costaria costata. Next base: position 8,226 of record JAYJME010001825.1, read on the forward strand.
TAACTACATGGACAGCCAAAACAGAAAGAATCACGACCGTTGACGCGCCAAACGTGTTTCCCGACTGGAGACGTTTATACGCCCGCTCCCCAAGTACCCGTGAGTGGCCGTCGACCACAACCTACAGGCTTAGCCCATATGCACAGGAATAAACTTTACTGATACAATACCAACGCTATCCATGTTCAGATTGTACAGCACTCACGTCACGTCTCCACCGTCAACAGCGATACCGCCACCAAGATTGCGGGCCCTGTTGTTGTTGAACTGCACAGCGCGGCGGAAGCTGGGATCACGAAACATGTACAACGCATTTTGGTGTGTCGCACGTATTACAAATAACCCCGACGTTAGCAAACAAAACGTGCATCAGAGCGGAGTGTATGCAAGGCGAGGTTCGGATGGCATCGTGGTGAAATTCGTGTGTAGTATGGACATGTGACCGGGAAATATGCCCATTGTGTGTCATATGTGGGCACCCGCGACTGTTGCTGCGATCACCTGACCCGGTGCTCCGTGTATTGGATTCCAGTACAAGCTGCCACCAGCCCATTCAGCCTGCGTGGATGTCGCTAGCGCTATCATCGAGACACAGCTGCCTACACACGGAAAGCCCACCTCAGGACAACCTCTACTACGTGTGGTTTGTCAGAGGAAACATGATTTTGGCGTTCACTGGAAAGGGATGCACTCACGTCATTGATCCGACCTCGTTCCAAACAGCGCCACCGATGTAACCGGCAAAGTTGTCATTGAAGCGCACCTTCCGGTAGAAGCTATAGATTAGGCACAGCAGACGTACAGGGACCCAGTATCAGGTCGTGCAATGGAACGTTTCGAGTTATGAACCACAAGAAAGGGCTGATTGCTACGCGTGCCCCACCCATACAGGAACGCACCAGCATTAAACTCAACTTCTGTTCCAAGGAGTAGAGCAACATGACCCGAGGTGGAGTCCAGCTTGTACATATTGAAGGCGCGGCCTGCTGTTGTGGTAAGCTGCGATACTGCTAAGGTCTGCTGCCGGAGTTCAGTCGTCCTCGAGGATGGTACTTCGGAAATAGTAGAAACGGGGACTCTTTTGACAGCGCTAGCGAATAGGGTGGGTGTTCGAGGGAAGGGAGCTCGGAACTCGTCTCGCGCTAAACGTGCAGGGCACGCACCGTAGTGGGGAGGGAGGGAAATTATTTATTTTGTGACCCCGGATCTGAGATAGTACTAGGGAGGAGGCTGGAGTAAACGGACAACGGTAACAACAGGAAAACGCGCGTCAGCCTTGCCTTTCGACCGTCATCCCTGTACGTTATCAAACAAGTGTCATGTGACGCTTCAGATACGAAGCCAGATAAGCGGTTCTTCCCTAACCACACTATGGGCGCACTGCGTAGTCTGCCGCGTACAACCACTGACGTTACCCTCTAAATAATCGTTGGCTCGTGGGACGGGAAGCGTAGAGCAACATCACGGCTCACGTAATCATTCCGTTGTTGTACACTGGTGAACCATCGCAGCTGCAGTTCTTGAACGTCGTGAAACCTCGGAAGCTATGCACGGAATGAAAATGTCCGACATCGTTAAAATAAATGGCAGGGACTCATGTCAGAACGTGAGGGCACGAAGCCGCGCGGTGAGCAGAACAATTCCCATAAGGACAGTGAAAGGGTGGCGAATTCCATACATATAATATACATTATCCCGATAGGAACTCGAGCGGACTTGTGCGGAAATCGTAACAAGGTGGCTGCGATATCGAAGCTATGGCTCGCCTTTTTAATTGGGTGGCATGGAATCTAGACATGTGTTCTTCTTGATGGTTAATGGGTGACGCTCGGATATAATTGTTTGGGCCTGGTTCACCTCCAAAACGGTGATCGAATGTGGGTCCACTATCCCTGACAAGGCTGAAACGGGTAAAACTAGTTGTCTTCATGTCTCGAAATGCACGATATTTAGTGTTGGCCATGCTTTCCTCAACGATGCGTAGAGGTACGTTAGGTCTGCTGTTTACATGCCCGCGACAAGAAAACGGGGACAAATCCTCAGCATTTAACCAGGACGTTTGGCGTCTCTGGCCATTTGGTATATCGATTATCCTGCATCTTAACAGTTCCAGAGTGACGCCAGAACGTGGACAGCCAGACCAGGCTGGAACAAAAAGGCTATGGATCCCAGCAAGGATACGAAACGTTCTAGCTTCAACCTCGTAGACCCACAGAGCAAACGGAAACGAGTGTATCTGTCACATGGGCAACATTCTACCTGGCGGTGTGAACGAACGTGATCGCACCTCATTTTCGACGAGGAGCCGACGTTATGAACTTCGCAGCCACCTCCGTCCAAAGTGCCTCCATTGTCGTCAAACGTCGCTGTCGCTGAGAACCTGAACATTCGCGACATATCACACATTGTTGCGTACCACACACCGTCAGGCCTGCGAAAAAGCGGCATAAGTGCTGCGAAATGTTCAGTTGTGGCATCTTTGGCGTCCAGCAAGCTCAAGTACAACCATGGTGAAGACGATGGGAAACAAAAACCATCCCCACTGACCTCACGAATCCACCGTCGGAGTTAGAGACGCCGACACCTTTGTTGTCTCTGAAGGTAGTATCGCCGCGGAACCTGCCCAGTAAACGCCAGACGCGATCACAGGGGAGGTTCAAGGATCCCAACACGTTCGGCGGATCGACCCCATTTATATCAAACCCGACGAATAGTTCGTTAACGAACGGAGCACTTGGGCCGCCCAACTACTAAATCGAATATAGTGAGCCATCTTGCCCCACTTAAGAGCCGCAACTCCAATACGCGGGTAATCTTGGAGCAGCCGTAGGTATGCCCTTCGTGGAAGGGCGTTACGAGCGCTGGACCAACGCCAAGTGTGCCGCAACCATGCCAACAAGATATTCTGCTCACGCAAGTCTCACTGCAACCCCCTCTCCGTGTGTACTTGTTCTTGCCCATAACTATGGAGGTTATCAGGTCCTATCAAACTCGTTGAGGGCTGCTCGCCCGACGTTCTGTAGACGGCCGTTTGAACCCCCCGACAAACGGGACGTTTTCTCATTGCCGTGCCCTCTCTCACTTTAATGTCCCAGTGTTACTCGCGATTCCGTTCGCGTTGTTCTCGATGAGGGCCGTCTTCTTGAACCTGCGAAAGGTATATATGTAGACCGTCGCACAGTGGGTTCACATCCGTCGTTGAAATCGCGAAGGCCAACACCACACCAACACATCAATGGCGGACAGCTCGAGATGGCTTGTAACGAAACAAATGCCACGCGTTAGCCACTGTTCGCACGCTCCTGTGAATGCCTTGTTTGTTTAAATTGGCCACGTACCGCTCTCTCCTAAACAAGCACAATGGTCCAAAAACGATTGTTACAAACAGATAGTCCACAGCAGACAGACAAACAAAACAGACAGACTATTTTGATAGTGGAAGCCTGTAAGCACCCCACAATGGGGAGACTTGTTTTTCCTGAAGACAAAAAACCTGCCTCGGTTGATTCGCCCCCTTTGTATGCCTCATTGAGAAACGTCCATAGCAGATTGTTATACACGCAAACGATGTTGTCCAGTGTGCCATCCAACCGCACAGCAATACGATCGACAAAAATAGTACAGTAGCCCGTACGACTGGAGAGTGCTGCTGCACGTCGGCAGATCCCAGGCATCGATGAGTACATGATTCGCACCGTTGCTGAAAAAACGGTATCCCACACAGAGAACACTTGTCTGCCATTATGTCAGTAAACGAAATGGTCGAATGGACGGACAATATGCCCCGCAATTCAAGCTGCGTATGAACATTCAGTATATGTTCTACAGAAACGATGCGCGGCGCACCAAAGCATTCCTCTGCCGTTTATGCCATAATCCAAAGCCAACGAAGAATCCAACGCATGCTTACCACGGTGTACATGATCTAGCTAACCTCGACCAAGCACTAGCGCAGCAGCAGCTTCGCAACGTATGCTGAACGCAACTCGCAATCAACTTGTATTCTCACCAACGATCAAGGTCAACAAATGATCGTCGGCCCTACTATATCGAATAGCGGCGAGGCAGGGCACGGCTTAGAGGGGGCGCTAGAAAAAGTACTTACTCTGTGCTGCCGAAGTTCTCCAGCAATCTGCCCACGTTGTCCACCTCCTCCATCGTGACGTGTCCATTGAACGCAAGGCTAGCTCCGTCGCTTACCTCGATGAGCGTTCCCGAAGGATAATCCTCACCGGACGTCTACAACAACACCACAAACACAACGGAACGGCGCTTGGTGGGAATAAGAGGTAAGCCTTGCTCGTTTTCGCCAACAAAATATAGCGGAAGCCCTACTCGTACAGGGCGCAAGAGCCTACGGCGATAACGGGCAGCGATTAAACATGACTCCGTCCCGCGATACCGGTGTGTGGTGTACAGCAGTACCGACCTGCAATACGTTGAAAACAGCGAATGAAACTCAGCTTACACGTTGGGTTGTGGTTGGAATGCTGGAAGCGACGGTTTTTCTCCGGACGAAACTCGCAGCAGCCTACAGTTGCGCATAGGGTTCACCGTAATGATACTGTGATCACACACTCAGCATAACAACGTACAATTGATTGTGTTACAAGCTTCTTGTAATGTTTCAGCTCTCTATCTCGGTAGTCGACAATCGCATCTAAGCGCGGCACTGATGGATATACCGCGCCTCACCTGATTAGGCCCGACCAGAGTTTCGGGTATGTCGAACACGAGACCGGCCCCAGGCATGACCAAGAAGGCCACGTTGATGAATCTGCGGGTTCAACACACAAAATAATCTCGGCTTTAATGATAATTGGGTTGTTCCAAATATTGCGAACATAACTACCCAGGCCAGCATGACATACGCAAGTAGATTGCGATAAACACCGTCCTCCTTTGTTTGGCCCCTATCAGTATGTCTGCCTACCGTGGTAAATTGGCTGTACGTATGGTATAGTATTTAGTCCTATCTCCTTATGTGACGAACAAAACGCGATTACCACACCGAAACGGTATGATAGTTTGATGCTCCCCCCCTAGTAAACCTGTTATCGTGTCTGGATCGGCAACCCATATCGGATGCCGTAATGTTATGGTATTAACGGAAAACCCGATTTCTACCGCAACACCTGTTAGACGGCAAACGTGCACGTCCAGTCTAATAGTAGCATTACGCTACTTACTGTGCTAGCTCGTATGCCGATTAACGCAACGGGTGTGAAGCAATCTGCGGTTTAACGTAATATCCATGCGCGAAAAACCCACGCACCTAGAAGTTTCACGCCCTACCGACCCCACCATAACTACCGGTATAAGTAGACACAGTGAGCGCCAACCCGAGCATGAAGCTCGCGAGGGACAGTAAGGCGGTGGAATAGGGCCGGTGGGTAGGGATGTGCGCGTCGCACGGTGGCTAACACCGAGAGTCCGGGGAATCAAAAGTTCGAGAGGGCCCACCTACGATGGGACGGAGTGGACACCAACGATCACTTTGGTTTTTTTTTCATGAAGCAGAAAATATTGACTCAATGTTGCACAAGTCGGACAGATCATCGATTCCCACTTGATGATCTAGATCATGATTTAGATATTTCAGGGCAGATATATTGCCTGATCTGTACGATCTAGCGCATGTTCACGGGTAAGAGCCGTACAATCTGCATGATCAAGGACGGATTTGCCGGGTTGGATCTGTACCATACAGGTCCTGCACAAAATATCATAGCTTCGGGTTAGGATCTAGATTATATAGATGATTTAGATCATGACCTGTCCGACGTGTTAAATGTGGTTCCTTTGCTCCACACACTACCTTAACCCGAAAGCTACTCTACTTATCACCCCCCACTTAAAGTACACACAGAATACATTCAACTCTCGTATTGCTCCACCAAGTACAACCATTCAAGCCTTATCCAAACATTCCTCACATACTCGTTAAGAGTCAGTTTCCGCTCCACAATCCAGAGATTTCCATCTTCCACAAATCATGTGAAATATTGGTATGGATCATGTATACGAATACATAATGTTATAAAAGAAAACAACGCCAGCTGTGAGATCTAGGATTTCGTCGAATCTCAACTTCGCAAGCTGCGTGGGATACTTCGATCGCGCTTACTACGTGTTTTGTGTAATCTATTCGGGAATATATAGTATCATTTTTAAGGGGAAGTAGATTTGACATCCATGGACCTCGGGGGGTGTAAAGATCGAATGATATATGAAATATAGTATATGTATATATATACAAGGGGACTTCGCCGGGCGGTCGAACGCCCGCCTACGGCTCCGCGCATGCCTGTAACGGTCAAGGGTGTCGTAGACTAACAGAGGCCGTCAATGCGACAAAAATTAGTCAAATGGAGCAATGTCCAACGATATTATCGTCGTTACATGTAACATTTTTTTTTACATTATGCTTGCCATTCGACAGTGTGCAGCATGCCCTTCGACGGTGCTCACTCGGAACATTCCCGAGAGAAGAAAACCTCAGAAACACAAGGAAACCTACGCGCGAAGTCTACCTCCCTTCTGTGCCAACTTTCAGCTCGAGCTTTGTCTACTATATTTGGTGTCCTTGCTCCCTCCTTCTCGTTACGTTCTATTCTTAAACCCTAAACCGTATTCAGGCTCCATCCCTACGCCATCAGTATGGGTCTGCCATCCCCTCCCTCCCTGTTCCTTCTTACTTCCTGGCGGTGCCTAAGCTGAAGCTTGAATCGCGATACCCTCCTTGAAATGGCGACCTGTGTAGTCACTGAGATGATTTGGAGCAGGGGTTCCTTCACCACCCCCTTCCTTGCCATAGACCCACCATCCATTCCCCCCACGACGCTAGCTGCCAGCTGGTCAATGGATTTGCTCCCCTCTACGCCGAGGCGCCCAAAGCTTTGCACCGCCAAGGTGGCAAATTTGTGGCTCCGTTCGTCGAAGGACATATGTCCCGGACGAGCGTAGTGTTGG